>PVKH010005341.1:0-22023 GCA_004027955.1 Chaetophractus vellerosus
AGCCAAGAAGTCCTTTTACCTAGCATATTCCAGAAGGGTTGCTAGGATAACTGTTCCAAACCCTGTGGAGAGCAGCACAGGCTTGGTGACTGTTAGTTCCAGAGCGAGTATGACAGCCACATGCTATACTAATCCAGGACCTATCAAGTTCTCACAGAGTTTTGCTCTTGGACCTGAGGGTGGTGAGGCAGAAGCATGGTAGTCTTTCAGCCACCTAATCCTAAAGCAAGAGGACATTTGAAAGAGCAGAGGAATCTTTCAGGCCAAAACATGTAACCATTAGAAAGAAAGGTGGATTTGCTGCCAAGAGAAAACCCCAAATAGTAAGGATGATAGCAAAGAAAAGTATGGTAGCTAAACTCTTTGGTGGTCAGGAAAATCCTGCAAGAATATATGTGTTTAATGGGTAACAGTTGAGATGCTGACAAGATCAAAGGGACCAGCACTGCTTGCAGAGAAGAGGACTGCAGAGGCTTCTCAAAGCACAACCAAGCACATGGTTATGCAAAAATCCGGAATGGAATTTCCTGCTTCTGTGGAACAAAATATAGTCAAACCAATTCCTGGGCTTAGGGGAATTAACAGGAGAAACAAAGCAGAAATAAAAACCAGGTCAGAGAACATATATCTGTTCTTCCTCCCTGTGGGCAGGGGACAGTGAGGGTGGGGAGGCTTTGGGTGGGGAAGGAAGGCTAGAAACATTCCTGAGTGTAGTTAGATATCAGAGCTGACATGGTTCTTGGTTTCTGTGTCTGAATTTTCCTCAGTCTTCTTTTGTTAAGGTGCAGAATGACAGTTAATGTTCTAGGCACCAGATTGCATAGACAAATTGTTTGGCTACAGGCATTAACAATCTCTGCTTCTGGCTACTATGAAAGTTGATAAATGCATGACCCTAAATGTTCTATACTCATAAAGGCTGCTGAGATTGCACAGTGCTAACAATGGCTCACCCCAGAAGAAGAAAAATTACTGTCTTCAAGAAAAGAATTCATCATAAAAGAAAGTTAAATGTAAAGCTGTCTGCAACTTTCAGAGCCTCTCTGACCAATGCAAACTCTGCTGGGCACAATAAAGATTTCACCAAGAAGGTGACCACCCTTATTTCCATACAAACGCATTTCAAAAGCACATTTCTTTCATAACTGGCACTTGGTATATAAACTTGGACATTGCTAATGCTTTATTTCTTATATTATTCTGTAAAGAAAATAAAAATCAATGTGCATTTGCATTTGCCTTCACCTAACAAGTAATGTCATATAACTTTATTTCCCCGAAATCATCCCCTGAATCCCTATACATCAATAAAGTAATGAATAAGGCTACATACAATGTGATATGTTGGTTGATGTGAAGGCAATCTGTTACAGTGATGTTGGTATTCAGGAGGATATTGATACTTCTTTTGAAATATAAGCATACAAAGAAATAAATGTAAGCACTTCTTTATCTGCTGTTTAACTTGGATGAAGAACTGGAAAAAATGATTAAAATTCGTGGGTAAAATTGTGTTGGTGATATTAGCCAATACATTGAATAATATAATTAATATTTAACAATATGTTTATCAAATAGAAAACTAATAAGAAATGATCAATTCCAATAGACATATAAGCTTGAATAAATATAATGTCTTCTATACAAGATGAAAGATTAAATTGACTAATTTAAAATTCATTAACCAGTTTGGAAAAAGGCACATGTCAAAAAGTTCTGTTATTATCTCACTATAAAAACCATAACAATCACATGACCTCAAAGGAAACATCTGGGTCATTTTCTGTTGTATTAGACTGGCCACGCCTTTAGTCTGGGTAGCATCCATTAATAGAACTACTGGAAACATGCACTATATATTGAAATCAGGGGTAAGGATGTAGAACGGTGTGAGGGTATATAATCTACTGTGGTCCTAGAGTTGCTCAGCAAAGAGAGGAGAAGTGTTGGTGGATGGGGGAGAGACATCATCACAGTCTTAATGTTCTCAAGCTGCTCAAGTTCATTACCATTCAATGCCCCAATGACTATTAATCTGATTACTTGACAGCACATGCACTCTCCCTGTTCAAGTTGTCTCAGAATCATTGATCCCAATATCCAAGTGTGGATGGTTTTGAAGGGCTGTCATGTAAAGGAAGAAGTAGATTTCTCTTTTCACTCCAGAGAGCAAAATTAGAATAAATGGTTAGAGGAATCAAGGAGATAGATTTTTAACTCTATATATTGAATAACTATCTAATAATTTAGCTTGTTATCAGTAATATTTTAGAAGATGCTACATATATGACCATTTTCAGTCATGTGATGTAAAGATTATTGTGTTGGGAGGGCAGTAGTCTCAGAAGTCAACAATTAGGGTCCCTTCCAAATTTAAGATTGCAATATTTTTGTTAAGGAAAACAATTTTTCAATGTTTTGTGTACATTGAAATATCAGAATTACCAATTAATCATTTTAACAGATGAAAGTCACTGAATTCACTGACCCCTCCATCTCTTTTTCTTTTCATCTGTGCTTGTTCAGTAGGCAGCTACTGTGAGAACATATATTTATTATTCTCTGTATTACCTATAATTGGCACATAGTATTCACTGACTCAAATCACATTGTTTAATTGGAGATGGTAAAAGATACTTCCTACCCTCAAAAATAATCTGCAATCCTGAAATCCTTACCACTAGTATCATTCTGAATAGGGTGCTTCCCAAACAATAATGATAAAATGCCCATTTGACTCAGAAATAAAAGCACATGAATTCATTTAGCGTGGGCTTTTCATCATCTAGCAGAAAGCAGAGCTCTGAGGAAGTTAAATTTGAGGGTTTAAGAATAAAATGCCCTGCCTATGCAAGGGGAGATAGTTCTGGTAACGGTGTTGGGCCTCTCTGAGTGGCCAGGGCACTGTTAAATATGTGTATTTAGGAAGGGCACTGCTCCACAATTTGCACCCAGTCTTGTTTCTAAAAATTAACTAAAATAAGTTTTTATTTGCTTTTGGTTTTTAAGATTTCTTTAGAATCATTGGGATACAATGTAAAGAACTTTGTACACGTCCTCTTTCTAAGTTCCACTTCTGTGATTATCCCCCTTAAAACCTGTTTTCTTTACAAATCCCTCTATCAAAATATGTGTAGGTATTAATATCTTGTGTACGTTATCAAGGATTTGAAAGCATTTAGAGTGATGAGAGTGTGGCATAGATGTTGAGAGCGTATGACCCGGTGCGGCAATGCCCCTTAGTCAATGTTTCCAAATGTATCATTTCCCTTGGTCAAGCTTTTGCTAACAGCTCACTAAAATATTGTTGAAGAGTAGAGTTTTGGAATAATGTTGCCAAGTTAGAGGACCACCATGAACTTTGGAAATCTGAGAAACAAAGTTTATGTTAAGAAATTACTAGACAAACAAGTAATGATTCTATGGCAAAAATACAGATTTTTCACATAAAATATATTTGACTGATAAGAATCAATGCAATACTTCATCCAGTATTTTGTTTTTAACCAAGTTAAAACAAATAGTTGCTAACCTGTATTGAGCATTTTTATAGCATCACCATTCAGAGACTTTACATATTTTAATTAATTGACCTTCCAGCAACTCTATGAAATAGGTGAATTCTTAAAGGTGAGGAAATTGAAGCAAAGAGTGAATAAGTCACAGGAATAGAAAGTGGAGGAAACAGGGTTTGAACTAAAGCAGATGATTTCTATAGCCCTTGCCCTTCATCACAAACCACACAAACAACTATTATCTTAGGACAAAGACATCTGAAATCTAAGGAAGCACACCACAGTGTTCTTTGCATATTAATCCCTAAATATATTCCATGTATAAAAGTTTTTGTGTTCAAACATATTTGGTATGCAATATCTTCTGTTTCACCCACACTCTAAAGTCACAAGGCACATTACCATAATAAAGACTCTAAGAAATAATAAAGTACAGAAATCCTAGTTTCCTCCACTTTTTGCCAGTAAAGACTCTAGAATCATAACTACTAAATCTTCTGGAAAATTCCCCATAATTTTCAAGAAGACATATTGAGGTAGTCTCAACTATAAAATAGTTGAGAAAATATTTAGGAGTGAAGTCAAATTTTTTCTCATAAAACAATGATAGGAAAAAATCCTGTACTTATTTTTTTAAAAAAAAAACTCATTTGGATAACAATTTATTTGGAGGATCTTCAAGTAAAGTATCTTCATTCCAAACCTGAGAAGAAAATTCTTCCCCCTTTTATAAGTGTTTCACCATTTAAAAGCTCAAAAAAAAAATAAAATGACTACCAAGATCCCACAGCCTGTACACATCCTTTTATTGCGCTCATTCCAGCATGTTACTGTAGAATGTCATCCACAGAATTGTTGTATTTCTGATTTTTCTAAGGTGAATGATTTTTTTCTTCCTTTCTTAGCAAAAACCATCTTCCATAGAAGTGTTGATATTTTAAATCTGCTCTAGTTCACTCTCATTACTGCATCCTGCATCAGTGCCAATTTCTCCAATTAGTCTCACAATACGTGTTGTCTCAGTAGTCATGTTGTCTTAGAATCATTGATCCCAAGACCAGCCTGTAAGTACTGCTGATCTTCAAACCAGTGATCAGAGTGGCCTTCCTAATTCTGGTTGTCCTCTTTCCTTTTTAATCTACATGACACAAACATTCTTAACAGACTAAATCATCTGCCTAGAACGTGTTGTCATTACTCATTAGAATTTCACACCCAAAGGGTAATACAAGTCTCTTGGTCTCCAACTTTAGATGAAAAGCTTTTGGAACAATTTCTTTTTCATGTCACTATATTTAAAAATGTCTTTGTCATTTTATTTAATAGTTTACCAGTTCCTTTTTTCCAGAGGAAATTAAAATCATTTCTTAAAAAAATATAGTCTTTTTCCACAAGCTGACTAAATATATTTTGCTCCCTCACTTATATATCATGACAGTCTGCTTGGAATAATTATAATTTAACCATTAAATTAATCTACCAACATGTTTGTAATAATTCTAAGTGTGCCATTGCAATTTTATTTTCTGCAGTTCTGAGTAAATAAATATTAAAGAAATGTGCACCAAAATGCTATAGTTCTCTTTGTTTGTTTCTTGTCAAGATTTAATTAACTAGACAATATTTAGATTATTAGGGAGATTAAAATTCAAACTTTATGAGCTGTTGTCTTTAAGCATGAGGTAACTTGAGTGTAGGTGCTTCTCAGTTATTCAGAATCAATTCAGTAGATAACCCAGATATTATTTCTTTCTTTGGTTGCCTGACTTTGGGCCTTTTGACTGTTCCTTCACACCACTAATAAAGGATGAACAGAAAAGTTATTAAACTTAAATTACTCTACTTTTTAGTCACTGAGTCAGCAAGGACCAGCATACAAACGATGGCAATTTTCTTTTTTGGTAATTGCTTAGTCAGAGGGAAGCTCAAACTTCGTTTTTGTAAACTACATTGCACTGATTATGGTTTTTATGGTGTTCAACTGTATATATTCTCTCTCTATTCCAATGTGTAATTATTATTATTAATTTTATCACAGTATTTGATATTTCTTCTAGAAAAAAATGATATACTATGGAATTTGAAATATAGTACTTCAAGTTCTGTTAAATGATAGTATCAGACTATCATTGATAATATCTCTCTCTTTTCCATTAAAATATTGATAAATGTCTTCAAAAGAATGTTAACACTTTACTGGAATCTAAAGATATAGTAATTTACCAAAAATGAAGATTTTTCTGATAACTACTACAATAAGAAAAACTGATTTTTAAAAACTCATTTGTGCAGGCATCTTCATTCTTTGATACACAGTAGCTTGGACTGTTGGAAAATATGGGTAGAATGTGCCTGTTTATTGCTTTATACCACCTCCTACCACTCCTTCTTGCTCAGAGACTCTTGAGGCATAGTCTTCACTGACCAGAAAGATCAACCACCATGCCTTGCAGAGGTTCTTGAGCCGTGTCGCCTCCATTCTGCTGATCATGAACAGCTTTATTTCCAGGTGTATTCATAGAAAAACAGAGTTGGACTCAATGAGATGAGTAGTTCCCTAATATGAAGGCCAAGAAGAGCCCAAGGAGCAGGGCATATCTTTCTAAGCCTTGAATTTGACTAAAGAATGTCCATCTGACTAAGAGCAACCAGGGCAGGCAAAAAATGACCTTTTTTGTAGCCAGTTAGTAAAAAGGAGAAAATGTTTGAGAAAACTCATTTCAGTATAGTAAGGTCACACTAGTTAACTATATAACAGACACTGGATGTTGCATAAGGATATCATCTTGCAGACAACATTCAATTTTGTTCTCTGAGAAAAATTGACCCTCCACCCACAAAAATAAGGCCAAGAAAAATCTTTGAGGCATATTTCTTTACAGATGCCAAATTTGGTTGGAATTCATTTTGACTGAACATTATTAAGTATGTTAAAATGAAACAAGTAACATTAGCCTATGGTTAAAAAAAAACAAAACTCTTTCTCCTCTTTTCTCTCTCTGAATTGTTAATATCTCTATCTATAAGATCAAATTCTACAGACTATGTATAGTGGTGCATTACCACTATAAAAGTGCAGGAAGAAATATTTAGAATATTGGAGCCTCTGTTATTTGCCCTAATTATGAAAAAGGATGATATTTCTATGATTCAAGAGCAAGAGATCTTAAAAGGAAATCTTAAGAGTTGAGTACAGTGTTTCTACAGGTCTGCAGAAGTCTGATAACCACAAAGGATTTAATCAGGTGGTCTGCAGGCATTTTTTTGTTTTGTTTTGTTTGTTTCTTTGTTTTAGGAGGAAGAAGTTGTGAACAACTGTGGGCATATAAATTTTAAATATAAATTACAGCATTTCTAGAAATCTCTATATATTCTAAACCATCATTGTATGTGATATTCTTAAGTTTTCACCCTATCAGCATGGTAAGGTTGGTTAACATTCACTTAATGGCAAACACGTCATTAAACCAGATGCCACCACCATTTGCCACAGAGGAAGATGCAGTCTGTTGATACGTAGTGTCTCAAGCACATAGCAGATTTTTTTATCTGTGCCAAAATAGAAGAAATAGGAGATGTCATAAAAAAATCCAGAATTTTCATCTCTTTTTTAAAATGGGAGTATCAGGCAATACTGGGTCTGCATTGCCACAAGGCAGCCATCTGTTTGAGCCGAGTAGCATGGCCCTTTAAATTTGTCACACATTTTCTATTTACGGTCCACTACCTTGTCTCTTACACTCAGCTTATTTTGCACATTACAATATCCACCTAGATTTGAATTTCCAATCTTTGCTCTATTTTATTATAACGTATTTTCATGGCAAATGAAATATTAGCTAAATATGCAGTTTTTATTATTTTTTATCATATTGGCATATAACTCCAATTCATAAAACTGGATCAATACTTTAAATGGTTTACTGAAACATAAACTCTGAAAGAATTCTTCAAGCACAAGTTCTGCTAAACAAAAATTGCTAGGAGTCTCTTTTAATTTCTTACAGAAGTTGCTCAGAAAGTGAAGCCAATTAAAGCTGGAGGGAATCATATTGTCCATGATGGATTTTCATGAAGAAATCTAGTGAATTTGTTAGTGGCTAATAATGGCATTGTGGATCCTGAATCATATGTTTCCCTCAGGTTGAACATTAACCTGGGAAATCCTGATTTACATGGTTTTAAAGATTAAATATTTCATAAGCTAACTGGTCACATTATACTGTTTACACTGAGGAAAGGGAGGGCTGTCCAATTCCACAACATCATAAGTTATATGTGAGGTTGATAATTAGAATTTTCTGTGCTTTGCAAATTTTATGGTATATATATATATTATATGATCATATGAAATAAACACTATTTTTAAATTATATTGTTATTTACCATATGCTGAAATATTTTTGTAAAATTGCCTAACCAAATATGATCATGCAAAAAAATGGTAGCACATACTTGCTCCGTATTTGGCTTTTGAAATTAGATCATCTTAAAGCCAGATAGTCCTACTTGTATAATGATGTAATCAATACATCTTCTGTTTTTCAGCTGTAAAGGTCAATGGCTAAATAAAATTTTCTTACAAATTTTTAAAAATCTTGTCACCATGATCAGAAAGAGAGAACAAACAGAATGACAATTGCTCTATGTTCTGTTCTGCTGCTTTTATAATTTTCTTTAATGGGATAAAATATATATATTTATTAATAATATTATTCAACATAAGCTCTTTTTATCCTTTCTGAATCATCATTTGCTGGAGGAAATGTTTGGTTTCCTTTGATCAAGTGCTTGCATGTAACAAACATTATTCTAAAGCAAGGAAATTTTATTTATAAGTAGTAAAAAATATATAATTTTATCAATACTTCTGGGTGAATAAATAAAATAAAGATACCTATTATGCCTTACACAATAGGACAAATCTGTGTCATGGTTGTACTTGTCTTTAATATCACCTTCTAAATATTTTTAAACTATCTACCTGTTATCAATTTTATCATTATATAAGCATGTACATTTTAAAAGTATATCAATGCATATTTTATAAATGCAAAACAAACATATTTAAAATACTGATAAATACATCATAAATAATGCAAAACAGTCACTCCGGTGTATCAATAGAAATTTATTAAAGTAAATCAACACTGAACACAAAGAAACACCCTTCTTGGCAAAAGACATCCTGCTTGTCTCTACCAGCTTAATAGTGACATGCCATGATCTTTCCAAAGATAATCTTTTGTGTTAATGTGACTCATGAGAGGACAAAGAGACAAGTGACCCTGAAATAATACCTACCAGGAAAGTAGGGTTCTAGTGGAGATCAAATCAGCTCTCTCCTCCAGTCATCTCTGCTCCTTTCTCTGGAGTCCACACTTTGTGAAAAATATCTCTCTTATTTCTTTTTCTCTAATGGTGTTCATTTTGATTAATCCTCAGATTTTATTCTTTGTTTTAAAGGCAGCCTTAACCCTTTTAATGAACTTAAATTATATCTTTAAACCACTTTTCATTGTTAAAATAATGATTTAGGTATCAAAGAGCTTTTGTTTGAGCGCGCTATCTATGGATACTTACTATATTATAAATTATAATTGAGAAGTTAAAATATAGTTTTAATTCATTTAAAAATAATAGCATTTACATGTTAACATAAATAACAAATTTTGTGAAAATAAGTATAATTTTAAAAGAAAAATATGGTGAGGAGTTGCATTGTTATACTTTTCTGCAAATATCTTTAATGTGTGGCTTCATAGAAGACGGGGTTTCCTCTATCTGCTTCTCCATTTAATCTGTTGTGATTTCACACATCATGCAGCCTCTGGGGATCTCCACTGTGGCCTCCTGATAAAACTAGAGTGAAAAGGTTAAATAATACCTGCATAATGTTATAAAAATAGGGACAACCTTGGAGAACTCCTGAAAGAGTCTTGGGGACTCCTAGGGGCAACCAGGTCATTCTTGACACTGACTTAGCCTATACCCCATTTTATTTCAACATATGCTAAAGATTCAAAACCTACAAAATAAGCTACAGCTCTGCAAATTATACTTGAAATTTCTACCACAGAAAATGGATATATCTACATCCATAAGAGTGACATAAAGACTGGGGGGAAAGGGAGGGCTCTCCAATTCCTCCAATATTCCTTGCAGGACACATTTTCAACCATCAAAAGCATATGAGGTAATGCACTACCTCCTCCCTTCACCTCCCTCTTCCTCCACCCATGGTGGGGGACATGACTCCCTTGAATGAGCCTCCCTGGAATTGAGGAATTGCTACCAAGCACCAACTAGTGATGTATCTGGAAAAAGGCCTTGACCAAAAAGGGAAAATATTAAATACAAATGAGTTTTTATGGCTAAAGTGAGAACAGAGTTCATTCAAGAGGTTACACTTATGCACGTCTCAGCAAGATCTCATTGACTGCCACAGTAAAGAGTGCTTCAAACAGCAGGCCTCCTGAGGGCTATAGAAACATCCAGACACTATAAGCAAGGCAGGCAATCTCAGAAATTCAACCACCCTATCAATGGACTTTATATTGGAATATATCCTCCCCAATGTATCAGAGTTAGACGCATTTATAATTTCCCTACACATGGTACTGCTGTTCTTTTTATTTGAACTTATAATTAGGACTATATTTGTTAATCATATGTCCCAGAGACTTAAATCTTTGGTCTGTTCCTATGCTGGTAGAGCACTTAAGCTCAGCAGAGTTGAAACACCTACTCTCCAGTTCATTGGACTAACCTAGGACAACTAACAAAAGGATGATGAGGGACAATGCTCATCCCCCAAAACAGACAGTATCTACAACTGCAAGCAAGACAGTTCAATCCATCTGTCCCATGCGATCTAAGCTCCCTCTCAATCAGAACAGTGAGGGCATCACTATCCCAAACTCTTCAAGATTGGGGAATGAACTTTGGACTACAGTAGACATTATTATTCTATTATTATTCTATTATAGACTTATTATTCTAGAAATGGAAGAACTTGTATCATTGATATAAAGGCAGTGGCCACCAGAGGTTCTAAGGGTAGGGAGAGGAAAGAAAAGGTGTAACATGGGGGCATTTTGGGTACATTGGAATTGACCTGCATGACATTGCAATGATGGATACAGGCCATTACACATTTTGTCAAAACCTATAAAATTGTGTGGGGCAAAGTATAAACTCTAATGTAAACTATAGTTAGTAGCAATGCTTCAATATGTGTTCATCAATTGTAACAAATGTACCACACTAATGAAAGATGTTGTTAATGTGGGAAAGAGTGGGAATGGGAGGTGTGGGGTATATGGGAATCCCCTATTTTTTTGATGTAACATTTATGTAATCTAAAGCTTCTTGGAAAACAAACATAAAAATAAATAATTAAAAAGTACATGAGGTGATGAATGTACAAGATTATGATTTTACTAAAAGCCATTGGTTATACAATGGATAAATCATATGGTATGTGAATATATCTCAATAAAACTGCTTAATAAATTAAAAAAGGTACATGGAGTCAACTACTTGTTTGATAATACATGAATGAATGAATGAATGAATGAATGAATAAATAAATAAATAAACGTCATCACTAATTGTTGGATGGATTCTTTGTGAGAGTCAGGATACTAAATTCTCAAAAATATCAGTTCTTTGCAAATAAAGTAACATTTTGAAAGAATTATCTAAGGATCAGAGAGTTTCTTTTTAAAGATGACGTAACTAACAAGTGAGAAACTTGAGATTTCAGATTCTTATCTGCCAGAATCCAAATCTTTCCTTCTATATGCTGAGATTTATTTGTCACTTAGTCATAATCTATACAGAACTGCCTAATACTTGTATAATTAAAGTAATGGCACAGTGAATAAATATTCATTTACTGTAATATTTATTAATAAACCATATTTAAATAAAAAATAAGGAATATAATTGTATTGAAACTTCTTCACTAGTTATAAAACTAAAGTAACACTTTTCATGGAGTTTACATGCTGGATTTCTAGGTCCTTGGTGGAATTAGTGAGAAAAGTGAGGGTTTGACCTAAGTGCATAGAAGCTAGTAATCCCGGCCACTAGCTGTAGGAGCCAAGCATAATCAATAAAGTTCTTGGTAGATAATAAGGTCACAGAAATAAAGGCAAATCCAGGAGAAGAAGTCAGAAAAAGTAGTGGCTTTTAATGCCCAAATCAGTTGAGGATAGGACGTCTTATTGCTTTAAATAAAATTGACTTGAATTTTCTCATCAATCTACATTGTGTGGAAGCCCAGAGCCATCTCTGAAACTATTAACAATTCCTTGAGAACTGTGCAATTTGTAATCTCTCTCTGATATGAGTTCCTAATAGAGAAAATCTCTTTTTCCCCCAAAATTTAATTTTCACATTGAATAGCTAAAACTCAACATTGAAAACTTCAAGTTTCAAAAAGGTAAATAGTGAGAAATATTATCCATCTCTCATCACCAAACATCAAGTTCTCTTCCCCATGGGCAACCACTCATCAATTTCTTAAGTATCCATTCAAATATAGTCTAGTGCGTTCATTTGCATCTATCTCTGCAGTTACTCATGTTCATTTTTTTTTTACATAAAAGAGGCATACTATGCAAACTCTTTTGCTTTTTGCTGTTATTATCTTATCATGTGTCTTAAAGGCATTTCCATATTAATACATATGGACATCTCTAAATCTTTTTATGGAAGCAGAATATTTTCATATATGAATGTATTATACATTATTTAACCAGTGTTCTAATGATGGAAATTTAGATTGTTCCAATGTAATTCTACTGAAGGCAGTACTGCACCACACACCATTCTACATATATGATTTCATACATTTGTGAATTTATCTGTAATAAGTGAAATAACTGGGAAAATGAATAAGTACAGGTAAAATTTTTGGTAGATAGTTACAAAAGGCCATATGTGAAGACTGTAACAATTATGTGTTCAGAAAAGTCAAGGGGATTTGTTTCCCATTGCAAAGAACAATGCTTCTCAAACTTCAATATACAGACTGTTCATCTGGCATCTTTTTAAAATGCAGATTCTGACTCAGTCAATTTAGGTTGGGACCCCACACTCTGCATCAATAAAACGTGACTGTTGCTGCTGATTGTTGGTCTATAGACCACATTTGCACTAGAGCAGCTATTGTCTAAGCATGAGTGAGGATGCAAACCTTGGACCTTTGGCAAATTTACAAGTGAAAAACAATATCTATACTATTGATGACATTACTCTTAATAGCAAGGAAAATAATAATCTTTCCACATCTTTGAAAGGTTTTGTGCATTTATGTTTCTTATAAATGATTGTTTCAGCCTTTGCCTAGTTTTATTAGTTACTTATCTTTTACTTATTGATCTTTAGGTTTGTTCACATTATACATTCAAAAATAACAGTTTACAACTATATTTTAAATATGTATTGCTAATTTTTAGTTTGCCTTAACATCTTTGCATTGTTTTTGTTGCTGCTGTTGTTTATGTTGTTTTCTTGTTTGTGTTATATAGGCTTTACAATTTTCTGCTTGAGTTCTGGACGATGAGCATACCAATATATTTGGTTTATCTGAAATTCAAATTTAGCTGAACGTCTTGCATTTTATTTGTTAAATCTGGAAACCCTAATCTGACTTTTTTCTTATTTAATTATGTCATTCATTTCTTTCTTCAGTTTTAACCAAATCAAGTGAAGAAATGAACAAATTTTTCTTGATTTTTACAAATACCACAAGCATAAGGCATGAGTGACAGGGATATTCTGGTAATTGTTGAACAACCACCTCTCCCCCACCAAATATAAACCCTAAATTATGGTATTTGCCAGTTTCCATAGTGCGAATTCTCCCAGCATGTCCATTTTCAAACTACCAACATGGTGTAAATGAATGGGGAGTTAGGAAGAGATGCTAAAATTTGCTCTAGTGAGATGATCTGAGATGACCCCAATACACCACTGTAAGTGTATGTACAGACAATTTTATTAAAGGTGTTCATCACAGAAGTTTTTCATCAAAACAAAGGAAATAGTTCAAAGTGAATATTGGACATTCAACTTCATAAAATACTTGGCTGCCATTCCACATTGTTTGTTCTTTTATCTCCCTCACCACTTTCAGTTCTCCATACCTTACTGGGTTCTGGATCTCTGTTTGCTTTTACGAATATTTCTGAGCTATTCTGAAACAAAGCTTTGACTGCTCTAGGTCCCCTTCTTTATTTTCATATACAATTTTGTAGGTAATTTAAAATTCTATTCTTTTTCTTTTTGCCCAACCTGACTTAGTATTAACACCAAATAAATTGGACTTGAAATTTTAAGAAAAACAACAACAATTATTTGGGATAAAAAATTTTATTATATCATGTCTATTCACAGGAAAGATATAACAATCCTGAATAGACATCTAACAATGTATTTCCAAAATATGTTTGTTCCCACATTATGACAAAGGGAACATAAAAGCACATGAATAATAATGCATTTTTATGAACGTATAAATATGCCCACAAGTATAAGTAAGTTTAAACATTGAAATTTAATGAAACTAAAAAGCAATGTGGAATACAGCTTTGTGTGAGAACATTAAATGAGATCTAGTCCATGAAGCTTAGATCTGGTTGTAATTTTAAAAAATAGAGTAGGAAGGAAGTTCAAGTCTACTGGATATCTACAATGTGCTAGGTAATTAATTTAATCACTAATATTTATTCCATGCATTCTCACTGACAAAACTGTACAAAGTGTTCTTCATGGATAAGCTGTAATAATTCTCAGAACATTTTATCATCATCATTTTACTGATGAGAAAACAGAGATTTAGCTAGGATAAAGTGACATGTATTTCATATAATATCACATATAATCTTCAGGACAAGTACTATTAGATAGAGAGTTCAAGCAAATTGACCAAGTCCATATGGCTAGAAAGCAGTGGAGTCAAATTTTACACATCGAAACATCTTAGTGCTTTTTCCATTTCATTGTACTGCATGCATAAGCAATTGACCATGATGTGTCAGGTCAATATAAGTATCATCTGTGATAAAAAGTCACCTTCCCTTCTAAAGAGACTTAGGTAACACTATAATTGTGAATAGGAAAGAAAAGGTTTTGAACTCTAATCAGAGATTTTATGTGTGCATTATAATTTTATTTTATTTAAAAATTTGAAATATTTTGTCTTAAAGTTCTAGAGCTCCATGTTAAAAATAGAATTTAATCAGGGAAAGAAAAACAACAATCCTGAATTAAAGTGAGTAATTAATTCCTCAATTGTAATTAATTTATGAGATGACTTATTCCCCAAATAAGTAGTTAAGGCTGCAGTTCTCAAGTATTCTGGTTTCTGGATCCCCTTGCCTTCTTAAAGCCTGTGAACACCAAAGAACATTTGTTTATGTGGGGTGTGTGTGTGTGTGTGTGTGTGTGTGTATCAGTATTTAAGATATCAGAAAGTAAAAATGAGACCGTTTGAAATTGTGTATTCATTTAAAAATACCAATGATAAATGTATTATACATTAACGTAATCCTTTGGGTATAATAATTTCATTTCCCAAAAACAACAAAAAGCACAGTAGTGAAAATGATAATGTTTTACGTTTTGCCAAATCTCTATAACTTTGGCTTAATAGAAAACAACCAACTGACATCTAATTCTACATTCAATCTGCTATGGCATCATGCAACCTTTGGAAATTCCTACACTACAGGTTTGAGAGCATGAAAGTAAAAACTTTAAATAACATTTTAGTATTATTATAAAAATAATTTTGACCTTGGGGTCCCCTGCAATGTTCATGTTCCTATATCACAGTTTGAGAACGACTGCCCTGAAGCATGACATAGGGAATGAGAGAGTTTTGATGAAGAGAATGAGTCGGGTCAGGGGAGGCTTTTTAAGGATATAGACCTTAGTGAGCTCAGAGGAAAATATTTAGTAAGAGGAAACAACCAATGGTGAAAGCAGACATACACATGCACACACCACAACACACACACACGACATACACATACAAAGGCTAGAGAAACACCAAAAAATAAACTTCTTCAAAGTTCTTGCAAAAATTGGTGTTGCTTGGTATTAACTATGATTTCAAAGGTCCATGGAACTATGCAGACTTGAGTGTCCTCTTCTGGTTTGGGCCCTAAAATTACCCTTAAAACCGATGAAAGATCTCTACTCTGCAGCCAGGGCTTGCCATACAGGGTACAAGAAGTGATAATTGTGGTAAGCAGAATAATGACCTCCAAAGATGTCCACGTCCTACTCCCTGTACCTCTGAATATGTTGCCTTAAATGGCAAAAGGAGGACTTTTCAGATGTGATTAAGGTAAGTACCTTGAGATGGGGAGATTATTGGGTATGAACAGAGAACCAACCCCAACTGATTCCAGCTGTGAGGTTAGAGACTGATGAAACTGCAATAATTGTCAGAGAGATGAGATGTTACTGGTTTTGAAAATGGAGGAAGACCATAGCTGAGGAATGTGGTTGCCAATAGAAGCTGGTAAAGGCAAGGAAATGGCTTCTCCCCTGGAGACTCCAGAGAGGAACATGGCCTTATGACACCTTAATTTTAACCCAGTGAGACCTGTAATAGATTTCTGGCCTCCAGACGTTTAGTATAATGAATAAATTTGTGCTGTTTTAAGACACTGTTTGTGATAATTTCTTACAGCAGCAATAGAAAATGAATACAGTGGTCAAGCAATTAGGTATGAAACCATCAGTGAGTAAACTGTGACTAGACCTAAATTAAGAAGACAAGCTCTGGAGATAGATGGCCTAGGCTCAAATCCTGCCTTATCTACTTAAGAGTTTTATGGCCGTGGGTAATATACAAAACTTCTCTGTGTTTCAGTTTCTTCATTTATAACATGGGTATAATAATAGTAAGACCTTCTTCATGGGGTTGACCTAATATGCAAGGATTTTATTAGGCACTTAAAATAGTGCTTGATACAGAGCATTATATGATGCTTGATAAATAAATTTACCATTCATGCAAAAATATGAATGGTGGGACCATTGACTTCTCAGGGGGAAATAGGTACTACTCTTCTTATATCTAAATATCAAGCTTGGCAGAATATTTAAATTAGTAAAGAATTATTGCCAAAAACAGTCCTGATTTTTAATTTTTAAAGAAAATTACTAATTTTAAAAATACTGTTGCTTTATTAATCTTTTTGTTTATATCAGACAAACTTCTACTCAGGCACATGAGACCTTGTAAAGAAATTCTTATAAAAACAAAATAAATGAAATACACACAAATATCTCTAGTTCTTGAGAAATACAACAGCCTAAACATCTGCTTTCACTTAAGAAAAATGACAAGTTTATGATAAAACAGTTACAATAATGTGCAAGTCATAAAATATGACAAGTTGATTTGTGATATAATCAAAATAAGTGTCCTGTAAATGTTTTCAGACCCAATTCAATCATTGATCTATCTCTTATGTTAGTAAACTAAGAACTTTAACAATCCACATATGTAAGCACATCCCACTTCATTTGACTTGGGTACCATTCACCACAGAAACAGAAGTGCAAGAGATTTGGTAAATTTGGCCTGTTTTTTATTTCAAAAATTCCCTGAAAGATGTTCAATTTTCCATAAAATTCACTAGCAAAAAAGTGAAAGATGCAATTTGGTCAGAGCCACTATATTTTCTTAGCAGAAATAAAGATGTAAATGTATAAAATTTCCTACCTGAAGTTTTCTGACACCTGTTCCAGCCTTTATCTACCTTCAACTGAAAGTATGGTTTTGCTCCCATGGATTTTCCCAGCAATTGGTTTCATCACTTTTTGTGTGGCATTTATTTTTTACCTTGTAATAAACTGTTTAAATATAGAAATCATATCTTTACTGACACAGACTCCTTGAGGGGCCGGATTTGGGTAGAACTAAGCACAGACTGGGCACTTCATCTATTCACAACAAATGAATTAAAAATCTTATTTTAAAAATAACTTCTACAAATCTCCTGGACATAGTGTCTAAGCAATAGTCATCACACTTTCCTCTAAAGAATAGTTTGCTAGGCAGAGATAATATAATTTTAAACACATGAAAGAATGTGTTTTGCTCAGTTTTGGTGTCATTTTTTCTGTACCTTTTGGCAATTTATCATATTGTACATATATTGTACATAAAGAAAAATAAACTTCATAAATGTAATAGACTTACTATTTTACCTGTATTTTATTTTAAGCGTGATCATACATATTTTATTTAAATGGATGATCATTAAAAAGCATAAAGATATTCTTTTTCTTAGGACATTTTTTCCTAGAGAAAACTAAATCTTATTTTAAAACATAAGGTCACAGAAAGAAAGATTTTATAGCTCAGCAATAAAATGTTTTTTGTTGGTAAAGTTTTGATAGACAATAACCTAATATGTGCAAATTATTAAACCAAAAGTACAAAAGGAACATAAAAGTAAAAGGTTATTTGCTACTGATACTATTTGAAAATAGTTTGTGTCTGTTTTGGTACACTATATTTAAATATCAAGCATCCCTATGAGAAATAAAGTATGCATTGTAAATAGAAAAAAGTAATTTAAAAATGCACGTTGATATACAAATTTGTTCTTTTAAGCCTGATTTTTTCCACCCCCTTCACAGAAGCTGTGTTTTAAGAGATAATGTTCTAATTAACCTTAGTGAAACCAACATATTGAACACTGGGTCCAAATGCAAAATTCTGTGTCAAACAGAAAAAGAGATTGCGTGTTTATTGTGTGATGAGGTTGGTTTAAAAAGTGAAGAAAAAAAGATCTTAAAAAGTTAAAGCTTGAATGAAGATTTTTCTTCTCTCTGGACTTGATGATAAAGAATAGATTGAACATTTCTGTTACAATCTAGTTAGCCTAAGTGATCATAATGATATCCCATGTGTTTCTTGCTTTATTTTTCAGAATCAATGCTCCTACACTGAAAAGACTTACTGTAAATCATTGAATATATTTTTCATTTTTATTAAAGATCATTTTATATGATTAGCTTATTATTAAGAAGTATCATTGTCTTACTCATACATGATTAATAATATATAATACTATGATATGAACAAAAAAGAACTTGTAAAACTCTTTTGCAGCTTAATATTGTGAATAAATTCATCAATTGATAAATAAGAAATAAAAGGAGTATGGGTAAAAACATTCTCATTTTAGTGAAATTTTCATGATAATTCCTGAAGCAATTTTAAATGAAATATAACATCTTGCATTTTAATAGAAGCATGATTGGTTGTTATATGAGTCCCTTAAGAATATGACTATGGAAGTATAATACACTTGTAAATATAAGTAGGATAATACTTCTATTTCCATTCTAGCTGCTACTTTTAGAAGCTAAGTAATACTGTATATTTTTCTTTATTCTGTCTCTTTATATAATAATGTCTTTTAACATGAGAAGAATTATTTCCTATATTTTCTATGAGAATGCATGACATATTTGGAAGCTAGCATATTGATAGCATAATAATGTCAATCAAAACATACCATTTTTTCACCTAAAAATTATCTGCTGCTGAATATTTAAGAATTTTATTAAAATATTTGTACATAAGTATACGTATATGCACATATGTAAGGATTTACACATACACACACATATAATTACACCCTTGACATTTATTTACTTTCAAATAAATATGCATTTCTTATGCTTTTAGATATATATTGAGAATAGTCAAATAACATCCAAATTGATAGAGCTCTTTTCTTCTCTCCACATATTTAAAAGGTAGTCTTGTCCTCCCAAGATCTCAATAAGATAGGGACAATGAATGATAAACTCCCATTAAAGACAAAAAAATATCCTAAGTAAAAAATGGTTAGGTGACTATTTCAAATTAATCTAGTTAATTAATGTTGGAGAAAACAAATTATCTACTGACTTCCAGGTCCAAGCTTTCTGAAATACATCATATCATTATTTCTAGTATATGGAAAATTTATTCTTACAAATGTTATATCTGTAGAAAACTTAATTTATTTCTCTAACCCAGAAAGAAAATGACATATGTGAATATTTTCATAAAAGAAATACTACATTGAATTGTTAAATGACACTCTATGATACGTATTTTAGTTTGCTGCTGAAAGCATCATGCCAGAAATGGGTTGGCTTTTACAATGGGGATTTATTAACTTATAAACTTACAGTTCTGAGAATGACTGGCTGCTGGTGATCCTGGACTTCTCTGTCAAATGGAAAGGCTCACAGCGTGTCTCCCTTCTCCACGAGTTCTTGTTGCTTCCATCTTCCTGGAATCTGTGGCTTCTTCTTCCTGCTTCTATGAGTTTCAGTCTCTGCAGCTCCCTCTCTCCATATTCATCTCATTTTTTAATAAAGGACTCTAATAAGAGGATTAAGGCCCACTTTGGATCACACACTAATGAAGTAATCTCATAAAACAGGAAGGTCCAACCTACAATAAGTTTACACTACAGGAATGGAATAGGTCTGAGAACATGATCTTTTCTGTAGTACATAAAAGCCTCAAACTACCACAACATAAAAAAAAAACTTAATAGTTCTATGTGTCCTTTTTGTATCTCACCTATTAAATATTGAAAAAAATATCATTAACAAAAACCGTTAATGCACTTCTCACTAACAGCAATAGACATCAAAATACAGTGAAATGAAAGCTTCAAAACCTTGAGACCAAAAAAACGAAAAACAAATAAAAAACCCCAGTAATCTAAATTTTATGTTTAGCTAAACTGTCATTCAAAAGTAAGTATTAAATAAGGAACTGGGAGAAGATAATGGCAGAACGACTTGGTTAACAAAGAAAATATTTACAATAGTGTCAGGTAATAAGATATACCCATGAATACCCAAATATAAAGGGATGGTGAAAAAATTCTACTTCAAAACCCACAAGTTATCAGAAACTGTTTGGAGAAGCAGAAGGAAGCAAAAGACATTGGATGAATCTGAGACAAACAGAACCATCAAATTGCTAATTGCATTATGGAAATTGTGTGGGAGGGAGCAATCGTGAACACCATGTGAAAAGTAGAGGGACTTTGGTATACCTTCATATATGGGATGGATCCAAGGGAAATATTAAAGAGGCTGTAGAATCCTGGGTCTTATTCATTTTTTCAAACTGAAAAACTAAAAATCACAAGGACAAAATCTCACAATGAAGAGAAACTATTACTATCTGAAACACATTGAGCAGGATGGGGAAAATAAGTTAAAAGTAAAAAGGAGTAACTGATAAAAAAAAAAGGAAAACATATAAGAAATTCTCACAAGAACAAGGCTATACTTTTATTACTTATGTTTTTAGTTCCCTAGCTGTTAAAACAAATACCATACAATAGGCTGACTTCAATGATGGAAATATCTTGGCTCATGTTTTCAAGGCTAGGAGAAGTCCAAAATTGAGAACTCAGCAAGGTGATGATTTTTCCCTGAAGACTGTGGTATTCTAGGGTTGGCTTCTGGCAATCCCTGGTCCTTGGCTTTTCTGTCATATGGCAATGCATATGGCAGCATCTTCTCCTCTCTCTTCCAGGTTCTGTTGACTTCTATCTTCTTTGGCTGCTCCCTGTGGCTTCTCTTTATATGTGTCCAATTCCCTTTGCTTATAAGGAATTCAGCTGTATTGGATTATGGCCTGTTTTCATTGAGTTTGAGCACACCTTAACTAATACACATTTAAAGGTCCTACTTACAAATGTGTGCACACCCACAAGACCTGGGTGTGGGACCTGAGTCTGCCCTTTGTGGGGGACATGACTAAATCTCCAATAGCCTGTCCTATTGACTCCCAAAAGATATTTTCTTCTTACATACAAAATATATTCATTCCATCACAACATCCCAAAAGCCTTAATCCATTTTATAACAATGGCAAGTCTGAAATCTCATAAAAGTTAGCATGGTCAATTTGGGGGCAAAATTCCCTCTCCATCTGTGGGCCTGTAAAACCTAGTAAACAAGTTATATGCTTTCATTATAAAATATTCAGACAGATAGAGGATAAACATTCCCATTCCAGAAAGGGTAAATTGGAAGGAAAACAGGGACCATGAGTCCTAAACAAGTCCAAAACCCAGCAGGGCAAATCCATTATATTTCAAAGTCTGAGAGTCATCTCTCTTGGCTTGATGTAATGCAGCCACCACCTCTTCCAAGCACTTGTGCATTGGTCGTTCTCTCCCTTCCTAAACACTTGGGTACAGGCCCCACCCGATCTAAGTATTGATGTGGCAATAATTTCACTGAACAAGGGGATGTGAGGCCCACCTCTTCCAAGCACTGGGGCAGAAGGTCTGCTCCCTCCAAGTGCAGACCTTATGGGCCCACTATCTTGGCCTGAGATCTTTTCAGCCCAGACCTCTGCTTTCATGGTTCTGCCCTTGAAGTCATTCTTCCTTCAATGTATCCCTTCCCTGTCCCTTTCACTCCAAGTTGGCAGTGCTTT
>PVKH010005342.1:6553-22321 GCA_004027955.1 Chaetophractus vellerosus
TCTCTCTCTCTCTCTCTCTCTCTCTCTCTCTCTCTCTCTCTTCATTCCATTTATCAGTGACTCAAATAAGAGGATTAAGTCCCATCCTGAGTGAGGTAGGTCACACGTTAATAAAGTAACCTCATCAAAATGTCCTGTTTACAATGCTGGGTATATACCCAGAAGGAGGGATTAAAGTTAAGGACATGCCTTTCTGGGGTATGTACAGCTTCAAACCACCACACCATTTTTCATAAAAATAAATTATGGCAGAAATTATTAAGGCATATGTTGGTGAAGTTATTAAGCTCAATGTTTAAAGGAGGAATTTTCTGTCTCCTTAGCCAGAAGAAACACATTGTGAAGTAAAATAGAGGAAGGAAAAAAATGCCTGCCTTATACTTATGTAAGATTGGAAAACAAAAGAAAGTAAATTAATATCCCCAAATTAGTGATGGAAAAACAACATGATCCAATAGAACTCTACAGGGACACTTTGTGACAAAGCCAAATCAAAACTAATCAAAACAAGACATTCCTAAGTTTAATGGCTTAAAAATCATTCCAGCAGCTATATGATTGCCTACAAAATTCTACTTGAAGATACAAGACATGAAACAGGAAATTGATCAAAAATAATTTTTCATCATAGTTAAACTGTGGGGGAAATGACAAGTAATGACCATTGAAACAATTTAACATGTAATTAAGTGTAGAAAATTAGCTATTTTAAGTATAAAAGATTATCTAAATGTTAAAAATCAACACTTTCTGAGATAATACATTTTCTAATGCCATTTCAATATATATAAATGTGAATACTTTATATGTGATGTATGATGAAAAGTGAGAACTGCATACACAGGTGTGGTGGTTAGGCTAATGTGTCAACCTGGCCAGATAATGGTACCAAGTTGTTTGGTCAAGCAAACACTGAGCTAATTGTAACACAAGGACATTTCATGAACTTTAATAATCAGTGAGTTGATTGCATAGATGGCAGGTTACATCTACAATCAACTGAGGAACTTGCTCTTAGCAATGAGTGATGTCTCATCCAATCAGTTGAAGGCATTAAAAGGGGAAGTGATTTCAGCATTCAGAGAAAATTCCCCTCTGTACTTCAGACAGCCACCATCTCATGGGGAGCTCATCAAAGACCTTCATCAGATGCCCTGGTTTGCAGCCTAAGGGATTTAAACTTGTGCATGCCCATATTTATGTGGGAAAATTTTATACAATCTCACACTATGTAAAGCTATCTCCTGTCAGTTCTGTTTCCATAGAAAACCCTGAAAATACAGCTTAGAATCAGGAGTGGTTCTTGAGAAACAGAATCTTAAAAATCAGATTTTTAAATTGGTTCTGGGAGTTTGGCAATTGGCATTCTACTCTGATTAGATTCAAGGGCACAAATGCTTTTGTTTCAATAATCAAGAAGCCAGTGACAGTCTATGGTATGCAATTGAGATATGCAAAATATCACCACTGGATATGACTACTTCCAAGCTTATAAGAGGCAAGGATCTGCATAAGAGTGTTTTTAACACCTTAACAGGGTTTTTTGGAGTTAAAAGGTACAGTGGTGTTGCCTGGATGTTCCTAAATATGCTGGATACAGTTACAGAAGAAAGGGATGAGATGAAGGCTTCAAATTTGCAACATAAGCTCCACATGAATGATATGAATATTTCTATGTATGCTCTGAAAGAAAATCTTGTTTTGTGCAAACACAGAATTGAGATATCTGAAAACCAGATTCAGAGTCTTATTGTATGGGTAGCAGAGTTACAACAGAAACTAAAATCTCAACCTTGCAGCATGTCTGTTGTTAAATTGAGGGCATTGATTGGAGAGTATCATGGGTTAATGATAATAATGGAGGGGATCTTGAAACCCTAAATTCTGCTGAGACTTTTTGGAACAACGACCTGCCATAGTCTAAAAATAACTACTCTCCTTTTGAGAAACAGCTTTTGGCCTGACCCAACAAACCATAAAATTTGGCATGCACAGCAATACTCCATCATAAAGTGGTAGTAGTATATATGAGATAGGTCCTGAAAGTACAAGTAAGTTACATGAGGAAGTGGCCCAAATGCCCATCATCACCCTTCCTGCCACTTTTTCCTAGCGCACAACAATATGTTCTTGGGGACTTCCCTACAATCAGTTGGCTGAGAAAGAGAAAACTGTGGCCTTTTTAAGAGATGGTTTTGGACAATATGTAGATACCACCCAAAAGTAGACAGATGAAACACTGCAACCCTTTTCTAAGATGTCCCTGAAGGGCAGTGGTGAGAAAAAGTCCTCCCAGTAGCCAAAAAATCAAGGAGTGCTACTGTTTGTTCATTTTGCTTGGAAGGAGAAATGACCAGAGGTGTATTTGTATACTGACTCACGGGCTGTTGTCAATGATGTGGTTGGATGGTCAGGGACTTGAAAATAACATAATTGGAAAATTCATGACAAAGAGGTCTGGGGAAGAGGTTTGTGGACAGACCTTTTTGAGTGGACAAAATACGTGAAAATATTTGTGATCCCCCATGAATTCTTACCAGAAGGTGACATCAGCAGAGGAAGATTTTAATAATAATTTCAAGTGGATAAGATGACCTGCTCTCTGGCTAGCACTCAAACTTATTTCCCCAGTAACTCCTGTCTTTGCCCAATGGGCTTATGTGCAAAGTGGCCATAGTACTAGGGATGGAGATTATGCATGGGCTTAGAAACATGGAGTTCGCCTCACCAAATCCAACTTGGCTACAGCCACTGCTGAGTGCCCAATCTGCCTCAAAACAGAGACCTACACTCAGCCTCCAATATGGTGCAATTCCCAAGGTGATCAGCCTGCTACCTAGTGGACCAGTTCCATCATGGAAGGGGCAACAGTTTGTTATAACTGGAATAGATACATACTCCAGATAATGTTTTGCCTTCCATGCATGCAAGACTTCTTCCAAAACTACCATCTGTGGACTTATTACATGTCTTATCCACTGCCATAGTATTCCACACAGCATTGCTTTGATCAAGGAACTCACTTCACAGCAAATGATGTACAGGCATGGGCATATGCTCATGGAATTCACTGTTCTTACTATGTTCTCCATCATCCCAAAGCACCTAGATTTATAGAATGGTGGAATGGCCTTTTGAAGATTCAATTACAGTGCAAACTAAGCAGAAATACCTTGCAGGGTTGGGGCAATGTTCTCCAGGCGGCTGTGAATGCTCTAAATCATGTCACTTCCTGGTGCTGTTTATCCCATAGCCAGGATTCATGGACCCAGGAATCAAGTGATGGAAATGGGAGTTGCACCATTCACTATTATCCCTAGTGATCCACTAGGAAATTTTTTGCTTCCGGTCCCTGCAACCTTAAGCTCTGCTGGTCTATAGGTCTTATATCCAAAAGGAGGAGTGCTTCCACCAGGGAACACAACAATGATTCCATTAAACTAGAAGTTAACATTGCGACTTGGCCACTTCAGGCTCTTCTTACCTCTGAATCAACAGGAAAAGAAGAAAATTACTGTACTGACTAGGATGATTGATCCTCACTATCAAGGGGAAATAGGACTGTACCTACAAAATAGAGGTAAAGAAGAGTTTGCCTCGAATACAGGAAATCCTGTAGGGTGTCTTAGCACTACTAGGCCTTGTGATTAAAGTCAATGGAAAATTGCAACAACCCATTCCAGGCAAGACTAACAAGGACCCAGAATCTTCAAAAATGAAAGTTTGGGTCACCCCATCAGGCAAAGAACCATGATCAGCTGAGGTGCTTGCAAAGGGTAAAGGGAACATAGAATGAGTATAGGAAGAAAGTAGTGATAAATACAAACTTCAGCCACCTGACAAGTTACAGAAATGAAGGCTGTAATGTTGTGAATAGTTCTTTCCTTTTTAAAAATAAGTATGTTTGTATATGTACATAAAATGAATATCTGTTTTCTTTCCTAAGCTTTACCTTTATGATATGACATAAGTTGTATTAGTTTCATGTCATAGTATTTAAGGATACCAAGTTTAAGAGTGAATATCACCCAAATACTTGCTCCTTATTCTTGAGGGATTTTGTGTGCTTCCGGCTGTATGCAGGATAATTGAATATTGTTAGGTGGAAATATATATATAGTTTTTATTTAGAGACTAAGTATGCTGTAAGATAATGTGTATGGTTGTTATGTTGACAAGTGGTGGACTGTGATGGTTAGACTACTGTTTCAGCTTGGCCAGGTAATGCTGCCCAGTTTTTTGGTCAATCAATCACTGGGCTAATTATAATCCAAGGGCATTTCATGGACTTTAATCATCAGTGAGTTGATTGCATAGATGACTGGTTATATCTATAATCAACTGAGGAGCTTGCTGTCAGCAATAAGTGGTATCTCATAGAATCAGCTTAAGGCCTTAAAAGGGGAAGTGATTTCAGCATTCAGAAAGAATTCCCCTCTGTACTTCAGACAGCCAGCATCTCCTGGGAAACTTATTGAGAAATATCATCAGAGTCCCAGGTTTGCAGCCTGCCCTGTAAAATTTGGAACTTGCATCTCCACATTCATGTGAGACAATTTCATAAAATCTCATACTATTTGCAGATATCTCCTGCTGGTTTTGCTTCCCTAGAGAACCCCAACTAATACAAAAAGTTTTAGAAAAAATGTTCAATTGCAATTGCAATCTTACCCTTCAACAAACTTCAACAAACTTTGAGTATTTGTATATGTGTGTGACTATATTGACTATATTGTTTTGACTTATTTTCTTAGTGGTTGGCCTCAGACTTATCTTTTATACTTTAATTTATCATAATATACTTCAGATTCATATTAATTTAATTCCTGTGATATATAGAAATGTTACCCCTTTGTATATCTATCCCTTCTTTCTCCTTTCTGTTACATATATATATATATCACCTATATGTTATGAAATCAATAGTACATGATCATAATCTAGTAGAGCACCATAAATTTGCAAAGCTTATATATATATTTTTTTAATAGAGCATGATTGACATCATCATCCTTCCCAATTGCCTTCCCAAAGAGGTAGGATTGCTTCCTGCCCTGATTGCATTGTGTTTTGCAATAATTAAGCATTAGTTCTGCATTTTTCAATATACATGGGTGATGATTTGAAGCTTTATGGACCCCAGAAAAGTATATCCATTCCTGTGCATATACAACTATTGTAAATAGGACATGTTGATGAGGTTGCTTTGGTTAAAGTGTGGCACAGGTTGGGTCTTAATCCTCTTACTGAAGTACTTTATAAATAGGATAAATTCAAACAAAAAAGGAGAGAAAAGCATGGAAGCAAAAAGTTGAAAGCAACAAAACCTGGAAGAGAAGGGAAAGACCAGCAGATATCACCATGTGATTTGGTATGTGTCAGGGAAGTCCACAATCACTGGCAGCTGGTCTTTGGGAGCAAAGCATCACCTGAAGATGCCTTGATTTTGGACACTTTTCTCAGCCTCAGAACTGTAAATTTGTAAGTTAATAAACTCCCATTGTTAAAAGTGACCCCTTTCATAGTTTCTGTATTTTGGCAGCCTAGCAAAATAGGACAGCATGTACAACTCCTTCTTTGGTCCTGGCTTGTTGAAATTTTTTTGTACATTATTAACAACTAATTGAATCCTGCTCTAAGCTCGTTATGAAACACACTTAACATGGTGCTCTAAAGGAAAATATTGCATATAGATGTGTCCTTATTTTTAATCAGGAGAATTTTACATGTTGTTAAGAAATTTGATGGCACAGCTTTGAAGAATCTTCAGTAAATGTGTGTGAGGTAGTAATCAGTAGAGAAAAAATTCCTTGCCCTTAAATTATTTACAAATAAATTTTTACAATATAAAATTGAAAATGTAATTAATTTGACAAATAAGTGACACTATATATAATTGAGTAAAGTAGTTCTTGCTAAGCATGTTACAAAAATCATCTGATTAAAGAAAAAAGGTTTCTAATTTGTCAATATTTTAATAACTCTAATATTCAAAGAGCTAGTAAGGATTTGAGGAATTCTAATTGAAAAATATTCCAATGGAGATTAAAATATGTACTTCCTAAGAATAAAGTTGAATTTGAAGAAACTGCAGCCAATGTGAAGTCTTTGCTCCAAATATGGACCTTGGGAGGTCTTCAGGCCTCAGACAAAATGCTTACCTAGTCAGCTACTTGAAGGATTATGGTCTACCTTACTCCTACTGACAGGTGCTATATTCCTACTATACCTTTATCATTCCAACACCCAATTCTCAAGTACAAGCTGTTTGTAACAGATAGAACTCTACAAGTATGTGGTACTTGTAGGGATATACATACAGGTCTCAAGGAGGGGCTCTTAGTCAATTAGAGCCACTTTGTCAAAAAGATAAAGGAAAATGGGATATAAAATTGCTGACCAAAGGAATGAGTTAACTGTATATTTGGAGGAAGAAAAATCAGGTAGAATATTTTATTCAGTACAATTTCACTTGTAATAGGTTTTAAACAATGGATACAATTTAATTATTATAAGTGGCACATTACAACTTGTGGAGAGATAATTATAAAAAGTTAATTGCAAACCCATTTTTAATGTTTAGTGTATGACAAACATTCTTCAAAGCACTTCATATCCCCCCCAAAACATTTTAGTCATTGAAGGCACAGTAGCATAAAGCATAAGGAATGAAAAAGGCAGGCACACATTTCCTCAACAATGTAGGGTACAAGGAAGATAGTATTTACAATTAAGGCAGGAAGCAAATTTGAAAGCAATATTTTAAGTGCCTTGAAAGTATTTAATGAAAAATCAGGAGAGAGTAACATTTTTCAGCAGAGATATTAATTTTTTAAATGGTCTGACATTAATATTTAAGGTATGACAGATTATATCAGCAGATTGCCTCTTCTAAGAATATCCATATGCTTCGAATTTGAAATAATGGGGATCAGAAATAAGAATTAATTGACCATGGCTACTACTGACAGTACTATTACTCTACTCTTACTATCATAACTACTACAAATATTAATAACAAATGGTATTTATACATTTTCACTATGCATCAATAATTGTTCTAGAGTCTTAGATATGCTAGCTTATGTTGTCCAGCAAAACCTTTGAGTAATTATATATGGAAGCATAAGGAATTTGATGTATATAGAGGGTATATAACATGCTCAAGGTTCTGTTAGGATGTAGAACAAATTTACACTGCCCATAAATAGTGTTTAAGAACACCTCTGTCCCAACCTAATGGAGTGCAGTAGGCATTAAGTATTTATCGATTTTTTTAAAAAGATTTATTTATTTTATTACATATCTCCCCTTCCCCCCCACTGCGGCGACGCACCGAGACTGGTCACTGCTCAGGCGCAGCTTTCCCTGCTTGTGGGCGGCTTCTGCTTCCATTCACGGCCAGCTTTCGGTTCGCGGGTGGCTGGCTGCACTCCATTTGCGGGCTACCTGCCCTGCCCATGGCGGCTTTTGCCCTGTCTGTGGCAGTTTTTTGCCCTGCCCACGGCGGCTCTGGCACACCCATGGCAGCTTGCCATTCTCAAGGCAGTCTGCCTGCTAGGAGAGGTCCCTGGGAACTGAACCCAGGGCCTCCCATGTGGTATGCCAGCGCCCTATCCACTGGGCTATCGAGCCGGCCCAGTATTTATTGATTTTAGCATTTTGAAAGACAGAATGTATAATTGTTTATTTTATTGCTAAATGTTTTATTAATGTACATGTTTTATCATTGTAAATATCAATTGGCTGTGAATATTCATTTTTTGTTAAATACCTGCTCATATTCTTCTCATTTCATAAGAAATATTTATTAAATTAAAGAAATTAACCACATATTTTTTCAATAATTGCAATTTTCCATTTATTTTTTATTAGAGAAGTTGTGGCTTTGGAGGAAAAGAGTCATGCATAGTTATAAAAACCTCTCTAGGAGATCCAAGATGATGGGATAGGGAACAGCAGGCTGCAATCCTCCTCCTGAAACTGTGAAGATAAGCAGGTTTACTTGGCAGAAGGGAAGCTCCAGGATCATGGGGGCAATTGGAGAGGGTAGGTAGAGAAGGGAGACCCAGTTGTCCAGGGGAAAAATAAACCCATAGGAGATAGGGCACTCAAGGTGGCTTAGAGGCTAGGGAACCAGGCAAATGATCTGGCTGGAAGACCAGCTCTCTGCCTCCTCCTTGAATGAATTAAGTCCCTCACCCCAGGGTGACAAGGGGAGCATCCTGGTACCCAGCAGGCTTTTCAGGTGGGGGAGGTTGTGGGGCAAATAAATGTGGGGAGCTAGCACATAGCTAAATCAGGGGGAGAGATAGGTAAGGGAAGGGGAGGTAAGGTGTGTGGACCAGGAAAAAAAAGACACAAGCCAACTCTGAAACAGCTCCAGGGAGAGGGGAGGTGGGAACTGAGCAGGCAGGCTGACACACAGCCCACCTGGGAGATAAGAAATGGGTCAGTGGGCTGCAAGCTGGCAAGTGCCTAACCGCCTGAAGTGTTGGAAGCCTGAAGAGGAAAACATTAGAAGCCTAACTGGACTAAGGTAAAAGATGGCAGGCAGAGGCAGAAGACAAGCCTTCAGAAGTCTTCGGAAGCTTAACATGACTGATGGAGCTGGTGTAGTTCAGTGGTTTAACTCTTGCTTCATATATAGAAGGTTCCAGGTTCAATACCCAGTATCTCTTAAAACTAAAACAAAACAAAAACAAACAAACAAACAAAAAAATCTTGAGTGATAAAGGGAGTGGGGAGAGGCAGGGAGCAGGAGCTGAAGGACAAGCAGCCTGAAGACAGGGAATTTAAAGTGAGATGTTTTTTACATTACTTGATTTTTTTTTATTTTTATTTTTTTAGCTCTTTATTCCTTTCTCTATACTTGAGTACCTTATCTGAGAAGGGGAAGCTTGCAAGGAGTTTGATTGGTGAGCACTGGCAGCCTGAGATGGTTGCAAGTGGTCTGAGAGGGAAGCCTGTTTTTTCTTTTTTTTTTTTTTGTAATTGTTCAATTTTTTTCTCTCATTATTTCTCTCTTTTCTCCTAGTTTATTTCTTTTCTTTCATTTTTCAGTTCCATTGCACTTATTTCATTCCACCTTCTCTTGTTAGGTCCTCATTATCTTTCTTCTCTTCTCATCTTCTTGTCTTTTATTTTATTCTATCTTTTTTGACTGTTTCTGTCTTTTCTATCTTCACATTTTTTTATTGATAATTCTCTTTATGATTTTTAACTCTTACTAGTTATTTATTTTTTTCTGCTCTTCCTGTTTCTTTAAGGTTCATTTCCCATCTTGCTTTTTTATTATTTTTTTTCTCTTCTCCTTTCTTTCCTTTTCTATGAACTTAATAATTTTCCAGGGGAGCAAGAACAACTTCAAGGATATAGAATAAGTGGAACCAAGTGTCAAATAGGATCCTTCACACAAAAGAAAATGAAACCCTAAAGTAGAAAGAGAAGCTAACCATCTGAATAAGCCCTTCAAGATAAAGAGATACCTAGACACCAGCAAAAGATTACAAGCCATACAAAGAAACAAGAAGACATGGCCCAGTCTAATGAACAAACTGAAAAGCAGAAAGAGTTGCAGAATGTCGAACAGCAATTAAAGGATGGCCAAACAAAACAAATATCATGAATCAACTTAATGAAGAGATTAAAGATATTAAGAAGATACTGGGAGATTATATAGATGAAATAATAAACATACATAAGCAGAAAATGGATCTGATGGTGATAAATGGCACAATGGAAGAAATTGAAAATACACTGAAAGTACATAACAGCAGATTTCAACAGGCAGAGGAAATAATTAGTGATGTAGAAGATATATCTGAAATCAGACAGATAGTAGAATAGATAGATAAAAAGATTAGAAAATTCAGCAAGGACTCAGGAAATTAAATGACAACATGAAATGCACAAGCATGTGCATTATAGGGACCGCAGAGGGAGAAGAGAAGAGAAAAGGGGTGAAAGAGTGTTGGACGAAATAATGGTTGAAATTTCTCCAACTCTTTTGAGGGACAGGTATGTACAGGTCCAGGAAGTGCAGCACAAACAGTATAAATCCTAACAGGCTGTAGCAGTTTGAAATTATTTATGAATTCTAAAAAGAAGGATTATGTTTATAAACTAGTCAGTTCCCCTGGGTGTGATACCTTTTGATTGTGATAAACTCAAAGGTTTTATGTTTACTTGATTAAATCAAGACCACAGCTTTGATTTGACCACATCAGTAAAGTGTAACTCAGGGTTAAGTCCCTTCCCCTTTGGTGGGGTATAAAAATGAACACTCACAGAAGGAGATACTGAGGAAAGAAGAGAGAGCTTTGTAGACAGAGAATAGGTGAGAACTTTGATCCTGGGGCCCTGGAGAGAGCTGAGTCATTCACCTGATAGATTAAGTTGACCTTGTGAAGAGAACAAAGCAGCTTAGCCTGGAAAGAAGAAAACCCTATGCCAGCCTGTAGCTGAGAGAGAGGAAAGCTGAAGCCTAACAGTTTGACAACCTTCTTGCTTCAAAAAGTGGCAACTAACTTTGGTGAGAAAAGCAAACTTGAATTGGACTCTTTAGGGCTTTGTAATTGTAAGCTTTTACCCTAAATAAATACCCTTTATAAAAACCAACAGATTTCTGGTACTTTGCATCAGCAATCCTTTTAGCTGATGTAATGGTTTGGCAGTTTTATGTAATTATGAATTCCAAAAATGTAAGTTGGATTATGCTTGTAAACTCATCTGTTCATCTGGGCATGATTGGTTTATGATAAGGGCATTAACTGGGCCATGTCAGGAGGGTGTTGGGTCCTGCCCCTCAGTGGGTGTGGTCTCAAGTATAAAGGCTAGGCAGCAGATTTGAGTTGCAGAGATTTGGAGAAGCAGATTTGGAGAAGCAGTTCTGATGTTGAAGTGAACTGATCACTGGATAGTCTACAGCTGGCCTTGTGGAGAGACACAACACAGAGAGCATCATGGTCTATAGCTGAACTTGTGGAGGAAACAGAAGCTAAGCCTGGAGAGAAACACAGCCCCGGCAGGAGAGCAACCCAAAGGCCTGAGCCCTTGCAGACGTCGGCAGCCATCTTGCTCCAACATGTGGACTTTGGTGAGGGAAGAAATTTATGCTTTGTGGCCTGGTAACTGTGAGCATCTACCCCAAATAAATACCCTTTATAAAGACCAACCAATCTTTGGTATATTTCAAAAGGCACACCTGTGGCTGACTGAAACAGCTGACTAATATCATTCATAGCCTGAGAAATATCCTTATCAAAATGTCAAACATGCAGTTTAAAGAGAAAATACTGAAAGAAGCAAGAGAAAAGAGATCCACCACATACAAGGGAAACTTGATAAAATTAAGCACTAATTTCTCATCTGAAACCATGGAGACAAAAAGGAAATGGTATGACATAGTTAAAGAAGTAAAAGAAAAAAAAAACTGATAGCCAATAATTCTTTATCTAGCAAAGCTATCATTCAAAATGAGGAAGAGTTCAAAATATTCACATATATCAGGTATTAAGACAGTTTGTCAACAAGAAATTTGCACTTCAGGATATACTAAAAGGAGTTCTCCAGGCCCAAAGGGGGAAAAAAAAGGAGAGATAGGGTGGGAAGAGAGTATAGAAAGGAAGATTATTAGTAAGAATAAATAGAAAAAATAAAAAGAAATAAAAGCAAAACATAAACCTAATGAAAAACATAGCTAATGTAAGAACTGCCTTGACAGTATTAACAATGAAGGTTAATGGATTAAGCTCTCTAATCAGATGCAAATTGGCAAAATGAATAGGGAAATATGATCCATCTATACATTGTCACAAGAAACTGATCTCAGACACAGGGACACAAGGAGGTTGCAAGTGAATTTTACATGCAAATAATAGCCAAAAAAGGGGGCTGGAGTATCTATACTAATATCAGGAAAATTATACTTTAAATGCAAAACTATTGAAAGAGACAAAGAAGAACACTATATATTAACAAGAAGAAAGAGCAACCATGAATATTTATTCACCTGACCAGAGTACCACAAAATATATGAGGAAAATATTGGAAAAATTAAATGGAGAAATAGATGCCACTACAATTATAGTGGGGAACTTTAGTGCACCATTGTCACAAACAGATTAACAGAGGGTTAATAATAAAATAAAGATGTTGATTAATAAGTTATAGTGTCTAGACCTAATCGACATATACAAAACATTACACTCAAATACAGCAGGCTATACTTTCTTTGCAAGTGCACATGGGTCATTCTCCAGGACAGACCACGTGCTAGGTCATAGAACAAACCTTAACAAATATAGAAAGAATGAAATTATACAAAGTAATATCTCTGAACACAACTGAAGGAAGCTGGATGTTAACAAGGGGAAGAAAACCAGAATAGGCACAAAGATATGGAAGCTAAAAAAAAAAAAAAACACTCTTAGACATTCAATGGATCAAGGAGGAAATTGCAAATAAATCAATAGCTACCTTGAAACAAGTGAAAATGAGAACATAACATATCAAAAACCTATGGGATGAAGTAAAAGCAGTGTTGTATAGCCATAAATGCTTGCATTAAAAAAGGAAGAAAGAGCTAAAATCGATGACCTTATGGCACACCTGGAGGAACTAGGAAAATAACAACAAACTAATCCCAATAAAGGCAGACAGAAGGAAATAACAAAGATTAGAGGAGAAACAAATGAAATTGAGAATGAAATTTTAACAAAACCAAACCTGGTTCTTTGAGCAGATGAATAAAATTTACAAACCATTAACTAATCTAACAAAGAATAAAAGACAGAAGATACAAATAAATAAAATAATAAATTAGAGGGGATATCACCACTGATCCCACAAAAATAAAATTGTCAAAAGAAGATACTTGAAAAATTATATGCCAAAAAGATGGATAACCCACATGATACAGACAAACTTCTGGAAATACACAAGCAATCTACATTGGCAAAAGAAGAAATTTGTGAACTCCACAGAACAATCACAAGTACCAAGATGAGTTCATCATCAAATCCTGCCAAATGGAAAAAAGAAAAAAACAAAACACAGGACCAGATGGCTTCACAGGTGAATTATACCAATCATTTGGGATGAACTAACACCAATCCTGCTTAAACTCTTCCAAAAAATAGAAGTGAAAGGAATATTGCCTAACTCATTGTATTATGCCAGCATCACCCTAATAACAAAGCCACAGAAAGATGCCACAAGAAAAGAAAATTACAGGCCAATCTCTAATGAAGCAGGTTGCAAAAATCCTCAACAAAATATTTGCTAATCATATTCAACAACACATCAAATGAATTATACACTATGACCAAGTGGGTCTCAACTCTAGTATGCAAAGATGGTTCAACATCAGAAAATCAGTCAATGTAATACACCACATTAACAAATCAACAGAAAAAATCACATGATCATCTCTATTGGTGCATAAAAAAGCATTTGACAAAATATAGCATCCTTTCTTGTTAAAAAAAAAAAAAACTTCAAAAGATGGGAATGGGGGCTGGCCATAGCCCAGTGGATAGGGCGCCAGTTCACCACATGGGAGGCCCCAGGTTCAGTTCCCAGGGACCTCTCCAAAGCGGGCAGACCACCTTGAGAATGGTGAGCCACCATGGGTGGGGCAGGGCTGCCGTGGGCAGGGCAAAAAGCCACCATGGGCAGGGCAAGCCACCCACAAATGGAAGCAAAAAGCCACCAGTGAACAGAAGCAAAAAAAAAGCCCCCCACAAATGGAGCAGAGCCACCTGCACAGTGAGCTGACTCAGCGCGTCACCACAATGGGGCGAGACAGAGCAGACACAGAAGAACACAAAAAAATGAACACAGCAAGAGCAAGCAGAAAGGGGGAATATGTAAAAAAAAAAAAAGATGGGAATAGCAGGAAACTTCTTCAACATGATAAAGGTTATATATGAAAAACCCACAGCTAACATCATGATCAATGGTGAAATGCTAAAGTCATTGACTCAAAGACCTGGAACAAGACAAGGATGCCCACTGTTACCGCTCTTATTTAACATTATGTTAGAAGTACTTGCTCAAGCACTTAGGCAAGAAAAGGAAATAAAAGACATCCAAATCAGAAAGGATGAAGCAAAAATTTCATTATTTGCAGATGACACAATCCTGTACATAGAAAGTCCTGAAAATTCTATATCAAAGTTTCTAGAGCTGATAATTGAGTTCAGTGAAGTGCCAGGATATAAGATCAACATACAAAAATCAGTAGCATTTATGTACACTAACAATGAGCAATCTGGGGAAAACATCAAAGAAAACATTGAATGTGCTAAAATTTAAAAAAATCAAATATCTAGTAATAAAATTAACCAAAGTTTTGAAAGACTTGTAAACAGAAGCTTCACAAATTATTAAAGTAAATCAAAGAAAATATGAATAAATGGAAGAATATTCCATGTTCATGGATTGGAAGGCTAAACATTATTAAGATGTCTGTCCTACCCAAATTGATTTATAGATTTAAGGCAATCACAATAAAAAGAAATCCTACATCTCAAAAATAAAATGACAATCCATTTAAGAAATAGGCAAGAGACTTGAATAGTTCTTTTCCAAAAAGTACATACAAATGGCTAAAAAGCACATGAAAAGATTTTCAACATCACTAATAATTAGGGAAATGCAAATCAAACTACAATGAGATATCATTTTACAACTATAAGAATGGCATCTATTAAAAAACAGAAGACTAAAAATATTGGACAGGATGTGAAGGAATGGGAGCCTTCCTCCACTGTTTGTGGGAATGTAGGATGGTGCAGCCATTGTGGAGGATGGTTTGATGCTTCCTCAGGAAACTAACTATAGAACTGCCATAGGATCCAGCAACCCTCTGTGGGGCTTATATCCAAAATAATTGAAAGTGGGGACCTGAACAGATATTGTACACCAATGTTCATAGTCTCATTATTTACTATTGCCAGAAGTTGAAAGCAACTAAATTTCCACCAACAGATGAATGGATAAGCAAATGTGGTATATACTTAAAAAGTTATATTACTCAGCTGTAAGAGGGAATGAAGTATTGACACTTGGGACTGGATGAATCTTGAAGACTTTATATCAAGTGAAGGAAGCCAGTCACTGAAGGACAAATATTACATGTCCTTTTCATATGACCTAAGCAAATTGAGCAGATTCATAGAGCTAGAATCTGGTAGATAGGATAAAGGGAATACCTTGTAGTGAGCTGATACACACTATGGGTGAAACCTATGATAAGATGGAAAGGGGGGTCTGGCTGTAGCCCAGTGGATAGGGCTCCGGTTAACCACATGGGTGGCCCTAGGTTCAGTTCCCGGGGACCTCTCCAAGGCGGGCAGATCACCTTGAGAAGGGTGAGCCACCCTGGGCGAGGCAGAGCCGCCATGGGCAAGGCAAAAAAAAGCTGCCACGGGCAGGGCAAAGCCACCATATGCAGGGACCGGAAGCAGACCTGCCTGCAAATGGAGCAGAGCCACCTGCGCGGTGACCGGAGTTGGTGCATCGCCACAGTGGGGAGAGACAGAGTGGACACAGAAGAATGCAGAGAAATGAACACAGCAAGGGCAAGCAGAAAGGGGGTGGGATATGTAACCAAAAAAAAAAATATGGAAGGGGGATGGCTGGCATTGGATGGGAGTGATAGTGGTGCAGGAATATGAGAGGGGTAGATGGTGCTGGAATGTGAGGGTGAGAAGGGTGAGCAGGTGGGATGGATTATCCATGGAACTGGGGTGGGGCAGGACT
>PVKH010005343.1:0-22214 GCA_004027955.1 Chaetophractus vellerosus
CGGGATTTATTGAAGTCCCCAGCCCTTCTAAAAGTTCTCTAGAGCCAACATAGAGAATTCTGGAAGAATTTGGGGAGTTCTCTGGAGGGAGAAGGGGATAGATCCATTACCGCTTTTCTGAAAATGTATCCATCAGTGAAACAGGATTAGTAAATATTCAGATAAGAAAGACATTCATAGCAGCCTTCCTAAGGAAATGCCTGGCAAAGGAGAGATGAATTATTAAGATTCTTCAACATTCCGCATCCTTTTGTCAGACCTGATAGTCATATGTCAGATTGTTATAAAAGAAATAAAACTAATTTGTCTTTTCACCATCTTTTTTTTTGTCTTTTGCCCTGCATGTTGGGAGTCCCCAAGACCACTCTCAGATTCCATGATTTGCTAGAAGGACTCACAGAACACAGGAAAAATGTTATACTCATGATTATGGTTTATTAGAGTGAAAGGAAACAGATTAAAATCAGCAAAGGAAAAAGACACATAGGGTAGAATCCAGGAGAAACCAGTCATGAGCTTCCAGTTGTCTCCCAGGGGAGTCACATGGGCAGCATTTAATTCTTTCAGAAACAGTGTGTGATAATACAAACAAAATATTGCCAAACAGGGAAGCTCCCTTGAGCCTTGTTTTCCAGGGATTTTATTGCAGTGTCAGTCACATATATGAGGAACATCCACATGACTGACCTTAACTACTCAGTGTCCAGCCAGCCCCACAGGTCAAACTGATACAGTGTGGCCCTGGGCCCCAGGTGAACAAAAGTAAGCATTTGCTGTAAATCATTGTTAGCATAAATTATCTGGCATGGTCTAAGTTCTCAGGTATACAAAGACACTCTTATCAGACAAGATATTCCAGGGACTTAGAAGTTATCTTCCAGGATTTGGTCAAGGGCCAGTCCTTTCCTTGGAATGTGAAGAGTTTGAACACCCCAAGCCTGCTGAATTAACCCTTTCCTGCACAAGCTGTCAGCCAAGCTAGACTGAGAAGACACCACGCCAGACTCTGGTTGTTCTTTCTTTTGAATTCAGGGGCTGGGAGACAAGGGGACTGGGGTGGGAGAGAAGTGGTGGGCTGGTAAATGTTTAACAGTCAGCTCTCTCCATGGTAAAGAAACCCTGATTTATAGTATTTGCTAATTTCCTTGGTGTAAATTCTCCCACCATTGCCAATTTTAAGCTGCTAACATATGGTCACTGAACATGGAATTGAGGAGAGATATGCAGCAGTACATTATAAAGTATTTCCACCATACCATAAATGTACAACATAAAATAGATGTACATAACCTCAAGAGCCTAGATAATAGTAAAATAATTAAGAAGTGATTAGCTTTGAGTATTATTAAATTTGTGTTTCATGTATTTTTTCTAATTTTAAGTTTACACAATTTAAGTTGTAATAATGGCTGTACTTAGCAATTGGCTCACAAAATTCCTGAAAATTTAGCAAAGGCCTCTTGTGACTTTGTATAAGCTGGCTCCAACACACTACTGGATGGAGCAGAGGAGAATCTGAGTCAGAAAGAACATGAAAACTCTACTGATCCATTGAGATTTTGGTCAGTTTCTTCCTTCCTTTCCCTACTCACACCTCAGAAAAAAATTAAAAATATACTCATTTGGCCTTATTAGAAGAGGCAAGAAAATTGAATTTTCTCTCTTCTATGTCATGAGAACTTTTAAAAGAATTAAATTTATTCACTACAGAGAAAAATAAGTAAAATAAATAGATAACTTAAAATAAAATTAACCAAAAGCTTCTGCTTGGGATTTATGATGTCACTTCCTTGCTTAAAATCCTTCAATGGCTCTCTGTTGCCTAGTCCATAAATTCTAAATCCTTTAACATAACTTACAAAGCCTTTATTACTGACTTCTACCCACCTAGAGAAGACATCTGTTTTTACTTTCCCAGAATCTAGTCTCCCTTCTTCTATAATTCCTCATTTTACTTAGGGGGAAATACCCTTTCCTAATTGAATATGTCTTGATGGGACTCTTAGTAATGCTAACCCAGCTTCCCTTGGTCAGGGGCAGGGGTTTTTTTAACCCAAATCAGGCATTGTCTGTAATGTGAACCTTGAGTGGAAGAACAGCAAAGACTGGAAACTGGTGGAGTTCATTTATCTTAAGAAAAGTCCCCGAAGAGACACCCTAATAATTTTTGCTACCTGGATTCCTGGAGGCTGCTTGATCCCTCTTTTATCAAATCCTGGTTTTGAGCCTGCCATCAGTGTAGTAAACTACCCCAGGGTTCTTTTTCTAAAACATTTATGTTAGCCAAAGTCATCTCTAGTGCTTGCAAGCAAAGGCCTCTCCCTGATATACTACCTTTCTAGACTTATCTCACACATGTACTCCACCTGCTTGTGCCCCAGCCTTATGGAGCTATTGGCTGGCCCCCAGTGCAGACAGGCCTGGCACATAGTTATGAATGAATGCCACATTATCTCAAGACTCTGCGTCCTTCCCTGCATTTTTTCCTATGGTCAGTTCCTTCTCATCTTTCAGTTGTCTCCTTCTCTATGAAAATTCACAAACTCTCTCCTTTTGTTTGCCAAACCTCTATGACAAATACAACACATGACTTAAACAATGGCAATCTATTTCTCATGGCTTTGGAGGGTAGAAAGCTTGCTTCCTCCTGGGTTCCGCAGCATTGTGGTGCTGGCTTGCTGCAGTCCTTGGGGTTCCCTGGCTTACATCGCTGCCTCATGTCACATTTCTTTTTTCTTTTGGATGCCCCACTGATTTCCTTCTTATCCCTGTAGCCTTCTCTTCATAAGGCGTCCATTAGTCTGGATTAATATCTACCCTCATTCAGCTGGGCCACACCGTAACTAAAGATTACATCTTCAAGAGATCCTGTTTACAGTGCGGTCACACCGCAGGAGTGTGGAGTAAGATGAAGAGCATGTCTAAATTGGGGTACCTAACACAATCTACTACAATACCCACATGGAGTCTGGTGCTACTTCATCAGTTGCTCCCTCAGTACTTGTGCATACTTGTATCATAGCACTTATCAACTTGTTTTATTTACTTGCTTTTCTTCCATCAGACTGTGAGCAACTTGAGGCAGAGATTTTGTCTTATCTATCTATGAATCCTCAGCACCTAGCACAAAAAAATAAGAGGAAGGAGAAAGGAAGTATTGGTTGGTTACCCATGAAGTACCAGGTGCTGTGACAGTGACTTGCATGTGCTGACGTTACCCTCTACATTACTTCACTCCCCTTCACTCTAGCCAGGCTGAACTTCACCTTTCTGCACACAAGACCTCTATTTCTTTTTTCTTTTTTTTTTTCTTTTTTAACAATTTATTGAAGTACATCATTCATACATGAACACACATAAACTATGAGTGTTCAGTAAACATCATGAACTTACAAAACAAACATACATAACATCATACAGGGCTCCCAAACATCACCCCCCTCAAACACCCTGCATTGTGAAACATCTGTGAACGAATCATGAAAGAGCATCGTCAAAGTTTTACTACTAACTATAGTCCATATCTTACTCCCCTATACATTTTTTGAGGGTTTATTTATTTACTTACTTTTATCCACCTTTACCCCCTACCCCCCATTTTTGCTGTTCCCATGTCCATTTCACTGGGCAACTCTCTGTGTCTGTTTCCTGCCCTCTCCTCTCTTCCTTCTCCTGTCTTCACCGGGATTCGATCCTCAGAACCTCCGATGTGGGAGAGAGGCGTCCTACTACTGCCTGCGCCACCTGAGTTCCTGGTTTTTCGGCACGTCTCATCTTGGCTCTCCCTTGTGTCACTCTCCTGTTACATCATCATCTTGCTGTGTGGCTCGTGGGGCCTGACGGTGCACCCATGCACAGGGACCTCTATTTCACATACACAGGCCTTTGCTTATCACACTCTCCTTCCTTCTTGTTCACATGGCAGTGACACGGTTCCACATGAGAGAACAGAAGCACGGAAGGCATCTTGAGGCCTAGACTCTAACCTGGAATGCTGTCACTTCTGCTTTATTCTATTGGCCATAGCAAGTCACAAGTCAGCCCAGATCCAAGGGGTAGAGAAAAAGTTCACCTCTTGGTGGAAGGAGTTGCAATTTCACATTGCAAGGGCCTGGATGTAAGGAGAAGAATTGTGGTTATTTTTTTTCCCCCAATCTACCACAATTTGCTTTATCTTGGCTTCCAGGAAACTCAGAACTAAATCCTAGCACTAACTGAAGTCACTTCTGTAGACCATTTCTGCTATAGTCTCCTGCCTGCCCTCTTCTCCCACTCTTTGCCAGCCCACATCAATTCATTGCATTTTGGTAATTCAATTAATATTTATTGAATGCCTGCTATGGGCCAGGCACACCATTAGATGCTAGGGATATGACACTATATATAGTGCTAACAAGGTGCCTACCCTCACAGAGCTAAAGATATAATGTGTAATTATAATACAACATTGTGGCCAATATAGCCTGGCTCATCACCAGATCTATTCCCTTTTTCTCGTAGCATGCAGCTAGACTACTTTTTTTTTCTTTTTTCTTTTTCTTTTTTCTTTTTCTTTTTTCTTTTTTTAAGGTACCAGGGCCAGGGATTGAACCCAGACCTTGTATGCAGGAATTGGAAAAGACAAAGTATGAAAGAAGCTGGTGATGAATATTGAAGACATGTAAGGATAGGATGAATTAAAAGCAACTGTTTTAAGTCTAGTTACAAAACAGAGCGCGCACACACACAAAAAAAAAAACAGAGTATAAATGTCATAAAAAATTCCTAATACATAATAATGCAGCAAAAATTATTTAGGTTTAAAATCCCAAATTATACCAACATAGACTTGGTAATTATGTGAAGAAAGGGAAAAGAAGATATATGAAGAAGTAGAAGTGCTTTGATAGGCTTACCTGACAAAGACTTACAAAGATATTATCTTATTCTCTATGTTAAAAACTAGAAAAATATAAGATCATTTGTGTTATTTTAAAATAAAATGTTGGGGGCCGGCTGTGGCTCAGTTGGTAGGGTGCCAGTTTACCACGTGGAACCGAACCCAGGGCCTCCTTGAGAGGGCAGACCGCCTTGAGAAGGCAAGCCGCCATGGCAGGGCAAAGCCGCCACGGGCAGGACAAGCCCCCGCAAGCAGGACAGGCCGCCCACGAGCAGGACAGGCTGCCCACAAGTGGGGCAAGCTGACTCGGCGGGTTGTCACAGCGGGGGGGAGAAGGGCAGACGTAGAGGAACACAAAAATGAACACAGCAGGAATGGGCAGAAAGGGGGGGATATATAATAAAATAAAATTTAAAAAATAAAAAATAAAAAAATAAAATAAAATAAAATTTATGCCTTCAAAGTACTAGGGAAAAAAATCAAGGAATATGCAATTCAAATAGGGAAAAAAAAGAGGAAAGGGAAAATTAAAATCAGACACACAAAATAAGAGGGTATAATTATTAAACCAAATCAAAATGTTTATTTTTATCAGTATAAAATATAATATACAGCAAAAACATAAGATGAATCATTTTGCACTGGAAAATAAGACACTGGACTATATGAAGCATTCAAAAGTACAAGGCTATATGGACAGAAAAAGGCAGGAGAGACTTTAACATGCCTCATTTGGTCCTTAACAAATTGGTAGAGGACATAAAATATAAAGGTGCTGAATATAATTTACAAGTCTGCTTTAGTGGGTATGTAATGGAATGTTAAAGGAAATATTTCCTGTGTCTTGGGGTGTCAGCCAAGGCCACAAAACAGAGGACAGTAAATACTTGGTGTCTATACTGGGGGAAATTATTTCATACTTACTTATTTTTCTAAAGGCTTTATGTGTATTAACTCATTTAATCCTCATAATAAACTTATGAAATAAGATACTATTATTATCCCTATTTTTTAGATGGTAGACTGAGGTACAGAGAGTTAACTAACTTACACAAGTATACACAACTATTTAAGGGCTTCTTCATTCCTCAGGAATACAGCCTTAAGAACAAACTAGCATTTGATGCGAGTTAACTCTAACTCATCTGAATCAATCAAGGCTCTGGACAGGGTGTCCCAAGTACATATAAGGTCAGTACCAAGGTCAACAAATCCAAAATGAGGACATATAAGAGAAGACAGCCAGGAACCGGCTGTAGCTCAATTGGTAGGGCTCCGGTTTACCACATGGGAGGCCCCAGGTTCGGTTCGGTTCCCAGGGCTTCCTCGCGCAGGTGGACCACCTTGAGAAGGCAAGCCGCCGCTGGCAGGGCAAGCCCCACAAGCAAGGCAAGCCGCCACGAGCAGGGCAAGCCGCCGCGAGCAGGCAGGCTGCTGCACGGTGAGCTGACTCGGCGGGTCGCCGCAGCAGGGGGAGACAAGCAGACACAGAAGAACGCAAAAAAAAAAAATGAACACAGCAAGAACAAGCAGAAAGGGGGGGATATATAATAAATAAATAAATAAATAAAAAGAGAAGACAGCCAAGAAGATCTGGAAGAATGGGAAAGCAACAAGGGAAGAGGTCCAAAGTAGACCCAAAGAAGATGAGCCTAGGGGAATTCTTGAGCTAAAGCACAATGGTTGAGGCATCTTTTGAAACTTTACTCAGGTTACTGAGGGAGTATGCCTGGAAAAAACAAAAACAAAAAACCAAAGCATGTAGCTAGCACCTCTGCCCTTCACCACCCTTTCTTGGGCAAATCAGACCTGGTATTTCCCCAGTGTGAAAGCCCTAATACACTCTAGAAAGGTTTTTAGGTGAGAAGCAGATTCTCACAATCAGTCCTTCAATCCAGGTGGTGTGTATAAGAATCTCCTAAGAAACTGTTAAAAAATGAATATTCCTGGGAGCTACCCTCAGAGACCCAAAATCACTGCTCTGCATTACTGTCTATGAATCTACATTTTCTACAAGCCTCCAAAGCAATTAAAGAACCACACTTTGATAAAACTGCACTTGTACACTCTCTAGGTGCCAGGTATAGATACTATACATGGGGCCGCTGGGAAATAAATGCCTTCTCTCTGAATATTTGAGATTTTCTGTTCAGCTTACCTTGGTGACTTGCTGGGGTGATGGCGGGGATCAGGTTCTCAATGGACCTGGCATAATAGGGAAAGCTACAAGATAAGATGTCTGTAAATGGAAAGAAGCAGCTGGAGTAGGATGTCATGTAATTGTTGATATCACATATCTCAAAAGACCCCAAACTTAAAATTGCATGTGAATCTACAACTATATCACAATAAAAAGTTTTTTAAAAATCCCAACAAAGTCATCCAGCCACTGGGATGGGAAAGTGCTATGTGTATGTCTGGATAAGAAGTACTGGGGTGTGTCCCAGGGATGCAGTGTTTAGCTGTCAATGCCTGGGCTCAATCTTTTGCATGAATTGGGGGTGTGGAGATAGAGTTATCTGTCAGGAGGTGGCTGGTGCTGGGATGTGTAAAAAGGTAGGAAATATTGACATGGTGATAACTATGAAAAAGGGTACAATAAATTGTTATGAGCAAACACTGAGCCAAGGGATGTAGATCAGTCATGTTGTCAGGATTCTCTAACAGCAGATCTGGCGTCTGGCTATCAATCTCTGGATGAAAGGCAAAATATGGCCAGTAATTATGAACATGAAAATTATGAGAAACACCCTTGAAAAATGTAACTCAAACTCGGGGCTCAGTCAGAGTCCACATGGCTTTTGACACTCCATGAAGGCAGAAGCAGCAGATTTGCTGTTGAACAGGATAACAACAGGTAGAATGGATAGGGAGAATAGTACCAGGAGTGGGAGGTGGGAGGACGAGCCTTTTTGGTGATGGAGTCTGTCACCACAGGACTGACACCTGCCATGGGAGGAGCAACAATCGGACATTAAATCCAGAGTGAAGACTCCTACGGACATGCGGCAATCAAAAGCAGAGGGTTTCAACAAATGGTGCTGGGAAAACTGGATGTTCACATACAGAAGAATGAAGTTGGACTCTTACCTTACACAGTACACCAAAATTAACTCAAAATGAATTAAAGACTTAAATTTAAAAACTAAAACTACAAAACTCTTAGAAGAAAACATAAGGGCAGATCTTCATGACCTTGGATTTGGCAATGGTTTCTTAAATATGACACCAAAAGCACATGCAACAAAAGAAAAAACAGATACATGGGACTCTATAAGATAGTAAAACCTCAACTAAAACACGAATATGGGTGATATTGCATATATAAGACTGTTTTTACAAAATATACTAAAGAGAAGGAAAAAGAATAGCAGCTAAGTACAGCAGGGGCAGCATAGAGAGATTGAGAGGTGATGAGTTTTGGTTGGTTGTTTGCTTATTTTTTGTTTATTATTATTAATATTGGAATAATGAAAGTGCTGTAAGAATGACTGAAGTGATGAATGCACAAATATGTGATTACACCAAATACCATTAATTGTATACTTTGGATGGATTTATGCTTTATTAATACGTATCAATAAATTTGATTTGTTAAGAAAAAACAGATAAATTGGATAAATTAAAAACCTTTGTGCATCAAAGAATACAATCAAGAGAAAAAGTCTGTAAATCACATACCTTATAAGGGCTTAGGACCCAGAAAATATAAAGAACTCCTACAACTCAACAACAGAGAGACAAACAATACTAATTTAAAACTGGGCAAAGGACTTGGATAGACATGTCTCCAAAGAAGATATACAAATGGCCAGTAAATACATGAAAAGATGCTCAACATTGTCAGCCATTAGGAAAATGCAAATCAAACCTGCAATGAGATACCACTTCATCCCTACTAAGGTGGCTATTTTTTAAAAGAAGCAAAGAATGACAAGTGCTGGTAAGGTCATGGAGAAATTGGAAACTTTGTGCATTGCTGCTGTGGAAAACAGCTCGGCAGTTCCTCAAAAAGTTAAATATAAAATTACCGTATGACCCAGCCATTCCACTCCAGAAGTATTTAGCCAAAAGAATTGAAAGCAGATACTTGTTTGTGAATGTTCATAGCAACATTATTTTTTTACAAGCATAATCCAATATTTATTTTTGGAATTCATAATTACATCAAACTGCCAAACTGCTACAATGCACATACATTTTAAAAAGGGGAGTTTCAAAATAATTTGCCCAAACTAATTTTTATTTCCAAATTTCCTTTCATTGTGCTTCATTTTCACATTGTCCTCTCTTCAAACTGTCTGGTTAAATCGTTACACTTTTCATTTAGAAAATGAAACTTGTGAAAGACCTCCTTCTGAGGTAGTGCCAGTTCCACATAGGGCCAAGATTTGAGGGGCTAGTCTCTCCTCTCCTAAAACCCAACCCCCTCTTTCCCTTAGATTATTTTTCCTCATCCTTTAGGTCTTAGTGTCAAATGCCACTTCCTCCCAGAAGACTTCTGTGACTCCTCCTGGGCTAGAGGCTGTTAATATACAAATAATAACTGCTAGGAAAGCCATGTACTCTTCTGGGCTCTTCATGTGCATTATCTCATTTAATCCTTGAAATAAACTGAGGGGTAAATTACTATTTATATTCTCTATTTTGTCATTGAGAAAGCCAAGCACAGGGCAGGGAAGTAAGTTGGCAGGGGTGATTTCACACACAGGTAATGTGCCTTCAGAGCACGTGCTGATAAGTGTCACACTATTCTGCTTCCCAAAGCACTATTTGCTCACAAGACACTTTATACTTTTCCCTTCACAGAACTTGCAAACACTAGTGGGTTGCCAGTCCAACCCCATCCTCCTTTTCCCTCAACAGCCTTCTATTTCAATATGGAGAACCTAATAGCTCCAGTTATACAGCTCCATCCCAGGGATAAAGCATGTGATGCAAGCTAAGCCAATCAACACATTCCCTCCATTGCTCACAGTGATTGGCTGGGGGCAAGCACATGCCATAGGCTGGTCCAATCAGAATAAATCTGGAGACTTTTGCTGAGATGCCAGGAGTGCTGGGGCACGGATTCCTTCCTCCTCACTCTATGGAACCGATGTAGCGTGTAGCTTCAGGAGGTGCTTGCAGCCATCTTGGGATCTTGAAAGGCTTCTTCTGACAAACGAGCCAATGTGGAAGCATAGCTAAAATTAATCCAATCCAATGGTTCCACAAGCATTCACTGAGTATCTGCTATGTGTCAGATTTGGTGGTAAGTACTGAAAGATAAAGTTATCTGCTCTCAAGGAACTCACAGCCTCCATTTATTCTCTAGTTCACAGGTGGGCTGCTAGGCTTTAACGTGGCTGGGCTCAGCTGGACACTAGGTTCCAGGCTCCAGGTTGCTTTCCGGTCTGGTCCATGTGTCTCTCATCTTGCTTGGACCAATTGCTTCGTAGGACACATGGTCTGCTTCATATTTCTCATCGGGGATCCGGGCTAGAGGGGAGCAGCTACCTGGAGCGATACTGTCTTTGAAGATGAAAGGGGGCCATGAACCTCAGAAGTCAAGCAAACAGATTCTCTGCTAGAGCCTCCAGAAAAGAACTCAACCCTGACGACATCTTGATGAGACCCACATCAGAACTCTTCGGGACCAGAAATCAGAACCCACTGGACAGAACAGAAGGGAACGCTTCACTGCCCCATAACAGCAGGAAGTAGCCAGAATCAGCATTATTAACAGTAGCCAAAAGCCAATGGAAACCCAAGTGTCCAGTGACAGATGAATGGATAAATAAAATGAAGCATAGGCATACAATGGAATATTAGCCATAGAAAGGAATGAAGTTCTTATACATGGTACAACGTGGATGAACCTTGGAAACATTATGCTGAGTGAAATAAGCCAGCCACAAAAGGACAAATACTGTATGATCCCACATATATGAAATCTCTAGAATAGGCAAATTCAGAGATAGAAAGTAGATTAGAGGTTACCAGGGGCAGGAGATTGGGGCGTTAATATCTAATGGATACAGAGTTTCTCTTGGGGATGATAAAAATTTTTGAACATAGTGGTGATAGTCGTACAACATTATGAATGTATTAATGCCACTGAATTGTACACTTAAAAATGGTTAAAATAGCAAATTTTATGTTATATATTTTTTACCACACACACAAACAAAAATATCGGGTAGGAGTCTGTTGGGTCACCCAGGCCTGTTCTTGATCCTGACACAGATGATACCGTAGGAAGCACCTGAATAGCATCATTCAAAGCTTTGCACAAGCCTCAGGCCAGCAGGAATTCTTTCTCTGCTATGCCAGATTCACTGAAACCCTCATCCACTCTAGGTACACCAGGAAGCCACCAAGGTAAATCGTTTGCTTGATAGGATCTCCCAGCATTCTGTACTACCACACAGCCTTGAATCTCAGTGAGGGCTGCTGTGTAGTCATCTCTCTGCTTCCTTGAGAACAAAGTTCTCTGGTTTAGGACTCTCCTATAGTGGGCGGCCTCCACTGCTCCCTAATATTCGGGACTAAGAGAATGGACACCTGGGAGCTTTGGCTGCTTGGTATAGCAGAATTGGATTCAAAGAAGTGGAGACACCATCTCTTGTGTATAATGACTTCATGAGTTTCAGTTACTCAGACTGGAGTACTAGCAGTCCAAGTGCTCAAATCCTGAATGCCAGACTCCCTCAGGTCTTGACTGCAGCCTTGAAAGCCAGGAGGGGGCACCTACTACACAGGGCAATTGCCCATGCTGGGGTCACCTTCCAGGACTATGAGACTACAAGGGCTGGCTAGGGCCCTGGTGAGAAAGGACAATCCCCATAGCAGTGCATTAAGCCTTCAAGGATGATTACTGAATGGATGAAGTAGTCATTCAGCCCATATTTGAACAATCCTAACATGGAAAGGGCAGGGGAGGAACTCCTACTTCCTAAAATAATCTTCAAATTCTTAAAGATTTATTCCCTGTTTTGAATTAAAATCTATCTTCATTTAATTTCCAGTCCTTTGACCTACAAACTATCTCTTGAGGCCATATCAGTTCTACCCATTCTTTCACATGAAGACAGTCGTCATGTTCCTGAGTCTTCTTTCTTCATTTCCTTCCACCATTCCTTATCTGGTGGCTCACCTCTCAGCCTCTCCACTATTTCTGTGTCTCCTATAAGTGTGGTACACAGAGTGCAATACTCCAGGTGTGGTCTGATGGGTACCGAGTACAAGGAGATTATCACTCCTTTGCTGCAGATAGTGTGCTGTTGTTGTCACATCAGAAATGTATTTGGTTAGCTCTATTTGCCAAAATCTCACCTTTCCACTGTTTCTTTGCCTTGCAGTGGTGCAGTTATGTTTGTGAATCCAACTAAAAGTTGTAGCACTTAGAATACAGTGCCTGATTTATGGTCCACCTCATTATAATAATCACTGTTATTATTAACTTCATCCTATTAGACATGACTATTACAAAATGGAATTACCACCTAAAGTAAGATGTTAGCTCTCACGCCCACCTCCTCCAGCCTCACAAATGGAAATGATACTTGCATTACATCGGCGCTGGGATTTTCAGCGCACAGTATCCTATCCCGCCCCTTTCCAGCCGGACCACCCCCAATTAAGCCCCGCCTCCAAAACAGGCGCTTCCTGGCCGCAACCCCACTACCTCGCCCCCGCCCGCTCCTAAGTCGCAGGCGGGAAACGCTGAATGTGGCCGTCCATTGGCCGACTGGAGGCGCAGATTGATGACGTCGAGTTGGCGCGCGGCTCTCCCAGAGGGGGCCCCCGGGCGAAGGCCGCCTGTGGGAGCGGGCCTGTAGCCCAAGTGTGCGGTGGCCCCGGGGAGTGGAGGGGGGGCACGAGCCCTCCTTGCGCTTCGCCATGAGTTTCCTGATAGACTCCAGCATCATGATAACCTCCCAGGTGAGTCATCGTCTCCCTTTCTCGAATCGCCCACTCCGGGATTCCGCGCCGCGCGCTGCCCAGGAGTCTCGCTTTTCCACCAAGTTCGAGTGGTGCCCCCACGCCACCGGGACCCGGAGCCCGAGGAGGGTGTGTGGTTTGCTGCATCCGGCTTCCTTTGCCCTCACTGTCGGGAAGCTGGCTGAGGTGGTCCGCGCCCTCACCCTGCGTCCATGCCCGGACTCAGTGGTCCTCTTTCAGGAGTCAGTCGGCCTCAGCGCTGAGAGCCAGTGCCTCGAGAAGGAAGCGGTCCCCAAAGCTCCCCGGCTACAGCGCTGCTGACCCACCGATTGGGGAAGAGTGTGGTTCCGCGCGCTGTGCGGCGCGCCAATCGGGTCTGACTCCTGAGAACACGTGTGGGCTTTGCTGGTTAGTTGTCAAATCCTGAATCCGGGTGCAGTGGTATTTACCGCCTTCATTTCAGAGACCTCCCAAGTGTAAGGTTTCGTTTACACTTAACACCTCATCCTTTATCCTCTGCTAACTGCCCAACCTGAAAAGATTTCTTTATGACCCTTCTTTCCTCCCGATTGGCCACCTCCATTCATTCGTACAGTCACCAAACATTTATCGACCATTATATGAGGCTCTGAGGGTACGAACATTACTAACGCACTGACAATCCCTGCCCTCTAGAAGCTTCATCTAGTGAGTCTCTTGCTTTTACCATGTCATCGGTTGAGTTAATCAATTCTATTTTTTTCATAGCATTAACCATAGCGCTGATATATTTGTTTGTTTATGAATTTTTTTTATATCCTGTCTTGTTCATAGTTTTATTCCTACCTCCAAGTGTAAATACTCTATAAATAATCATTAGCCAATTGTTAACATTTCTAGATCCTCAGGCTAATTACTTAACCCTTGACCTTTTTCCCCCTCATCTTTCCAGTAAAGTGTTATTTCTTTTTTTTTTTTTTAAAGATTTATTTATTTTATTACATATCTCCCCTTCCCCCCGCTGCAGCGATGCGCCAAGAGTGGTCACTGCGCAGGTGCGGCTTTCCCTGCTTGTGGGCGGTCTCTGCGTCTGTTCACGGCTGCTTTCAGTTAGGGGGTGGCTGGCTGCGCTCCATCCACGGGTAATCTGCCCTGCCCGTGGCGGCTCTTGCCCTGTCCGTGGCAGCTTCTTGCCCTGCCGACGGCGGCTCGGGCCCACCCATGGCGGCTTGCCATTCTCAAGGCGGTCTGCCCGCTAGGAGAGGTCCCCGGGAATCGAACCCGGGGCCTCCCATGTGGTATGCCGGAGCCCTATCCACTGGGCTATCGAGCGGCCCCTAAAGTGTTATTTCTTAATTGCTCTTTCTTCAAATGACAACTGACAGAAAGTCCTCTTTTGGAGTTGAAAGTAAACTAATCTTGTTGTTTTGATCCAATTTTCACATTGCTTCATCCTCATGCTTCTGTCTCTGGAAGTAGCATTATCATTGTCTCAAAAAAAATTTTATAACAACATTTAAGAAAATTTGAAACAAGGAAAAACCACCTATAATACTACTATCCTAATACAATAACTTTTTTCATTTTTTAAAAATTTACCTTGTTTATATGTATTGTTGTGGTTTTTTTTAATATTTATTTTATTTATTTATATATCCCCCCCTTCCTGCTTGTGCTTGCTGTGTTCATTTCCTTTTGCGTTTTTCTGTGTCTGCTTGTCTCCCCCTGCTGCGGCATCCCAGTGAGTCAGCTCACCACGCAGCGGCTTGCCTGCTAGGGGCGGCTTGCCTTCTCCAGGAGGCCCCCCGGGAACCAAATCCGGGGCCTACCATGTGGTAAACCAGAGCCCTACCAATTGAGCCACAGCTGGTTCCCTGTATTGTTTTTATTGGCTTCATAATAGTCATATATATCCGTGTACAAAAATCTGGAATCTAACTCTTGTTTAAAACCTTTCAAAAATAAAAATTTTTTTAATTTAAAAAGTAACGCCTTTCAAAAACGTCCTCTTGCCCTTGTTGACAACTCAGGGTTACTTTTAGCCTTAGTTCCAACTCAAGAAACATAACAATGTTTAATCAGCATTTTTTTACTCAGAATAAAAATAAGAATTTCAGGGAGAAAATTGGCATTGCATTGCAACTGCTATGATTTTTAATACAGATATAATTAATAAATTGAAACCAGAAAGTGGCTTTCTAATATTTTATCCCTTTCAGTCACATAATGCTTTGGCTTTACAGCATGCATTCACATGCAATGTTAAATTTAATTCTCAGACCAGTTCTTTACAAATAAGCAACTAAGACCCAAAGAATCCCTTGCCCAGAATGCTCTCTGTTCAAATATTCATGTGGCTACTGCCACATCGTTTAGGTATCAATAAAAATGTCACTGGGCCGGCTCGATAGCCCAGTGGATAGGGCGCCAGCATACCACATGGGAGGCCCCGGGTTCGATTCCCGGGGACCTCTCCTAGCGGGCAGACTGCCTTGAGAATGGCAAACCGCCATGGGTGGGCCGGAGCCGCCGTGGGCAGGGCAAGAAGCTGCCACGGACATGGCAAGAGCCGCCACGGGCAGGGCAGGTCGCCCGCAGATGGAGCGCAGCCAGCCACCCGCGAACTGAAAGCCGGCTGTGAACGGACGCAGAGACCGCCCACAAGCGGGGAAAGCCGCGCCTGCGCAGTGACCACTCTCGGCGCGTCGCCGCAGCGGGGGGAAGGGGAGATATGTAATAAAATAAATAAATCTTAAAATAAATAAATAAATAAATAAATAAATAAAAATAAAAATGTCACTTCAGAAAGCCTTTGCCTTACTCCTAACCCTCAGCCAAAGTAGCCTCCCATCCCAGCCACCTTCTATCCCATTTCACTTTTTATCTTCTTGTTAGCATTTATCACTAGTATTTATTTATGTGTTTAGTTGTTTGTTGTCTGTAAACTCCATGAGGTCCAGGATGTCATCTCTCTTGCTCTCTACTATATTTCTCCAGCGGCTGGATCAGTCACTAGTACATAATAAAGGCCTAGTAAATATTTTTAAAAGGCACATCTTTAGAGAGAGGTGCTTACCTTGGAAGCACTGTATACACACGGGTGCACGCACGTTTTTCCCTGTTTTTTATGAACCGAAATGAAATCTTAAATCAGAGGTCATATATTGAAACTGGTGTCTCAGGCTAATATTAGTGTAGAGATCACTCACTATGGCATAGGCAAAAGTCTGAACTTAAAATGGCTTATAGATTCCCTTATGAGGGGACCCTGGCTCTTACCTCTTCAGCCTTGTCTCTCGTCAGTTCCTCAGTTGAACTTTAAATTTATTAAACTTTTAGTTCCCTAGCTTGACCCTGCTGTCATGCTTCCACACTTTCAAATGGTCTCTTCACTCTTCCCAGACCTTTTCCTCTATCCCTCCCCTTTCTCCTGTGAGACCTCTGCTTGGCCATCCAAGAAGCCTCCCCTGTCGTATGTTCCTAAACATGCTTCCATAATACCCCTCACCCACTGCCTTTTAATAATACTTAACACATTGGGGTTTTTTTGTTATTGTTTTTTTGTTTGTTTTTTAAAATATTTTTCAAATTTTTATTGTCTATTTGAAATGTTAACTCTTTTGTCTGGAATTTACTGTTATTAGGAGTCTATATACATTGTTTTTTGTTTGTTTGTTTGTTGTTTTATTTATTACATATTCCCCCCTTCCGCTTGCTCCTGCCGTGCTCATCTCTGCGTTCCTCCGCGTCCGCCTGTCTCCCCCAGCTGCGGTGACCCGCCGAGTCAGCTCCCCACGCGGCGGCCTGCCCGCTCGAGGAGGCCCTGGGAACCAAACCCGGGGCCCCCCATGTGGCAAACTGGCGCCCCACCAACTGGGCCACAGCCGGCCCCTATACATTGTTTTTTTTTGTTTGTGTTTTTTAAGAGTTAGGATTTTTACATATTCCCCCCACACACCTTTCTGCTTGTTCTTGCTGTGTTAATTTTTTTTTTCCGTTCTTCTGTGTCTGCTTTGTCTCCCCCTGCTGCGGTGACACGCCAAGTCAGCTCACTGGTGAGCGGCGGCCTTGCCCACTCGCGGGCAGCTCCGTTCTGCTCGTGGGTGACTTGCCTTGCCTGTGGTGGCTTTGCCCTGCCCACGGCAGCTTGCCCCCTTCAAGGCGGTCTGCCCCGCTCGGAGAGGACCCTGGGAACTGAACCTGGGGCCTCCCATGTGGTGTACCGGCGCCCTATCCACTGGGCTACAGCTGGCCCCTTGTTTTTTAATTGCTAGTTTATGTCCTTCATAGACAATAAGCTCCTAAGGAACAGGGCCCTTGCTGCCTTGTTTATCATTCTGTCTCTAGGACTTGGCACATATCAGACATGTAATAAGTATTTATTAAGTGAATAAAAGGTTGAGTAAATGATCCAAGGAAGGAGTCTTTTTTCCAGTCACTTCTTTAATAACAGTCCTGGCCATCTTTTTTCTTTCTTCCTTTCTTTCTTCCTTTCCTTTTCCTTTTCCTTTTCCTTTTCCTTTTCCTTTTCCTTTTCCTTTTCCTTTTCTTTCTTTCTTTTCTTTCTTTTCTTTCTTTCCTTTTCTCTTTCTCTCTCTCTTTCTCTCTTTCTTTCTTTCTCTCTTCCTCTCTAGCTAATTTTCAACCTAGAGGTCATTTGTATGAAGCAATTATTTTCTAATGCATATGTTTTAGTCTTCTTTACAATCATAAGACTTATCAGTTCCAAAGTACACTTAAGTCCCAAGGTCAAAGCTCTACTCTGCACTATTCTAAAATTATTGTCTGTTTTGAATAAGAAGTTGTGCACCTTCCATTTTATCTGCAAGGCTGTTTGAAATTGCTTTCTCCTTTCTCCTTCCACATGTTATCTAGGTCCTCTATAATCTTGCCTGAATTCATATTTACCTTGGACTTAATAAATTCTCTAGTTACTTTTTTTTCCTTATTAGTTGTTTAAAAGTATTTTTAAGCTTTCTTTGTTAATATGAAAGGAGTCCACAGTGAAATATTAAAGGTATACATCTTTTTCTTCCATCCTCTGTCCCCTCATATAGACTTAGGTTCTTCACTTGTTTTCCTTGTGTAAAGTCCCATTCCAGGGTAATCTTAGTGATATACTTTTTTTTTCTTTTTTATCATCCATCTCCACTGTACATACCACTCCCAGTTAAAATTGCCCGACTTCTCCAACTTACAGCTTCATAAGTCATATAAATGTGGATTCTACACTCTGAATTTATCTCTGTCTCCACTGGTAGTGAGTTATGATAGCCAAAAGGATCTCCTAGGTAGTCAAGTGGTATGTTCATGGATCCAGGCTATTTTCTCATATCCTCTTGTTCTTTTACCTTCAGGTAAAAGTCCACACTTGGATCACTGCTATAATTTGTCTACTACTAATTCAGGAGCCTGAAGACCACTGTAGAAAATCACAAAGCTGTGCAGATCACCAATGCCATGAGTTTATGGATACCCTCACTCATTGAATAGTTTGGCTTCAGTCAGATATGGATTCCACTTCCCTCATGATTTCCCTGAGCCTTTATCACTTTCCTCAAGGCCCCCTTTTCCATTCTCATCTCTTACTCTTAGCAGATGACTTTTCCTCCTACTCAGTCAAGAAAAGTGAAACCAAAAGGTGTGATCTTCTACTTCCTGCATCTTAATCTAAGCAATTAACTATGTCCACAAGCATTCTCACCTTCTTTCCTCCATCTCTGAAAATAGAGTATCCCCTACTCCTGTATAAGACGATCGTCTCCACATCTGCCTTTGAACTTTGAGCAGCTTATTGTGAAGTAATTAAGAGCACAGGTTTTGGAGTCAGCCACAGAAGCTTCATATTGAATCCTGATTCTAACACTGTAATGACTTGGCAAGTTGCCTTAGCTTTCTTTTTGAAATAAGGACAATAAAACCTATCTTATTGTGCTTTTATAATTTAATGAGATTACAATAGTAATTAGTCAGTGTTTGGAATATAGTAAATTGTCAAAAAAAAATGGTAGCTACAACTACTAATAACAAATTAATCACATCTTCAGCTCATCTCCAGAGCTATGTTCCATCAGTTCCCTCTCACATTAGTTTGTCTCCTCTACTGCTTTCTTCATCTTGGCCTGTAAACATAGCAAAAGTTTTCCTATCTCAGAAAAAATTCTTTCTCTTTACCCCACATTCTTCTCTAGACCTCTAGCTAATGTTTTCTTTCAGTCTCATCCTTGGCTTTCCATAGAGTAATTTGCTTATTGCCTCTACTTCCTCCGACCCCCAGCCCCTACAGTCTGGTTCCTTCCCCCACCTTACCATTCAGACTGTTCTCCTTAATATCACTGACCTCTAAATTGCCTAATTTGGACATTCTTCAATCCTTATTAGCACACTCTGCTTCATTTAAACTCCATTTCTTTGGAGTTTTCAGGACACTACACTCTCCCTCTGTTATTTCTCTGGCCAGTCCTTCTCTGTCTCCTTCCTGGTCTCTTCTTCCCATTTCTACCTTTTAGTGTTTTCTCCTTGGTGCATTGCTCTCCTCACTCTACATACTATTCCTGGGTGATCTTGTGTACTTTGGTGTTTTCAACTCTTAGGGGTAGCTCAGCCCTGCCTGTATTGTCTAAATACTTGCTAGATATCTCACGCTGGATGGTCCTTGGGTCCTTCGCATGTCTAAAAATGAATTATTCTTCTCCATCCCCTGACCCCATCCCCAAACTTTATTCTTCTCCTATACTCTTCACACCAATTTGGTGGCCTCACTTTTCATCCTGTATTCCAAACTAGCCATTCTTGGCTCCTCCCTTCTGATTTTACCTTCTAATAGTTCTGAAATCTGCCACTTCCTCTCCTACCACCAGTGTCTTAATTCAGGCCTTTATCATCTCTCGTCTACAACAACCTCCTATAATGTTTCTCTTTCCACCAAGTTGTCTCTTTAAATGCATCTTCCATACAGCCTTCAGAGTGGTATATCTAAAACAAATCCAGCCATGTCTTTTCCCTACTCAAATGACTCCTCATCACCTACAAGATATCATCCAAGCACCTTAGCATGGCTTTCAGAATTCTCAGTGATTGGTCCTCTGCCCCTCCTCTCTGGCATCATTTTTTTTGTTACCACTTCCTTCTTTGAGTTTTATCTTCCAGCCCTGGAAAACTGCTCATAGTTCCCAGCATATACCATGCTGTTTCTCACCTCTCTGTCTTTACTCATGCTCTCTGCTGTCTGGAAAGACCTGTTCTACCCTACCACCTCTGTCTTTTACCTGCCTGATTCTTATTCATCCTTTAAGAGAGTGGTTTTTAATATTTTAGGAGTGATCGAAATCACTGGGTGTGTGATGAATACCTTGGAACCTCTCTCTAGAAAAATGCACATGATCTCAAAATTTTGCATACAATATCAGGTTTTAACCCCAATTTAAAACGCCCTTCAACTCAGATATTAACTTCTCCAGAAAATCTGTCCTACAAATTGGTTTGGTTGCCCTCTTTCATTTGTTTTTATGATCTCATGTGCATATCTCTATCAGTGCACATGCCATATTACATTATAATTATTTATTTATAATAATAAATATACTGTAAGCTCCTGGAGGGCAGAGACTGTATTCCTCATCTTTGTATTTCCTGATACCTAGCACCACAAATAAGAAGTTATTACCAAAACAGTTGAGGTTGAATGTTGCTGAAAAACAAACCGTTCTTTCATTATGGACCATTTATTCAGTCAAACACTTAGTTGGAGCCTGTTAGGTTTGAGCTGTTGTGCTGAATGCTGAGGATACAAAGATTAACAAGATAAGCACGGTCCTTGTCCTCATAGAGCTTACAGTCGAATGTCTAAATTGATGCATTTAAGTTAGCCTTTACAAACTGCATGATAAATGCTTTGATAAGAGATGTACAGTTTAATAGGATATTTTAAAAGAGCGACTTATATTTTTTGGAAGACCAGAAAAGGCCTTCCAGAAGGAATTACATATAAGTATAGACCAGTAAGATAAGTAGGGAGGTGGCTGGAGACAGTTCCTGTCAGAGGACAATATCTGCAGAGTTCTTTTTTTTTTTTTAAGATTTATTTTTTTTATTTATTACATATTCCCCCCCCCCCTTTTCTGCTTGCTCTTGCTTGTGTGTCCATTCCTGTGTTCTTCTATGTCTGCCTTGTCTCCCCACCCCGCTGCGGTGACACGCTGAGACCAGTCACCGCACAGGCGGCTTTGCCCCGCTTGTGGGCAGCTTCTGCTTCCATTCACGGCCGCTCAGTTCGCGGGTGGCTGGCTGCGCTTCGTTCGCAGGTGACCCGCCCTGCCCGTGGCAGCTTTTTGCCCTGCCCATGGCGGTTCCGCCCGCCCATGGCGGCTTGCCCTTCTCAAGGCGTTCTGCCAGCTAGGAGAGGTTCCCGGGAACCGAACCCGGGGCCTCCCATGTGGTATACCGGCGCCCTATCCACTGGGCTATATGGCCGGCCCCTGCGGAGTTCTTGATATAAGAGAGAAAATGTTCTGCGTAGCTGAAAATAGGAGTTTGGTGGGTAGGAGGGGCACAACAAGAGGCTGGAATAAGCTATACCAAACCATGCTCAAGAGTTTATTCTTATTTCTCTAGTTATTGGGAACACATAAAGGAGTTTTATTCTTAAAGTACCTACCCAATATAAAAAGGAAGAGTTGTGCCAGAGTATGTGTATAACTTGTATATACAGAAGATTCTATTTACTAGTAAAAAACAAACCAGCTTTAGGATAGACAATAAGCAAAGCTGTCATGTGGCTACAGTCTCTGATGCCAGCTTGAATCAAAACTGGCAAAGTTAGATTCTGCAATCTCTTGGCTTTATTCTGAGATGGAAACTACTTGATTAGGTGGGATATTGAAAAAGCTAAGAAAGCTCCCTGAAGGAAAACATACTAAAAAAAATCAGTGTGTCAACTACTCCCCTATTTTTTGTCTCTGTTCCTTTCCCCTGAAGTTGTGTGTGTGTGTGTGTGTGTGTGTGTGTGTGTTTAATACTTGTGAACAGGAATAAGCTATAAGAATCAAGTGTCACTGACTTCTATTTGCTAACTTCTTTGGCTTATAAAATGATTATCATAAGATTACCAGCAAATATTTTTTAAAAAATTTGTGTGTGTGTCTAACTTAAAACATAGTGTATAGTTTGGATAATTTAAAATATCTAAGAACAGTTCAACATCTAATTCCAATGTTATGAGCTTTTATACAGGACCTTATATGAGTAGATCTCATCTTTAATCTCTGAAATAAGTTGTCTAGTTAGCAGACCTTTTAGCTTAAAATAGTCTATAAGGTGTTTCTCAAAAGAATACGAGGGAGTAGATGTGGCTCAAGCAGTCGAACAACTGCTTCCCACATGGGAGGTCCTGGGTTCAGTCCCTGGTGCCTCCTAAAAAAAAAAAAAAAAA
>PVKH010005344.1:0-22220 GCA_004027955.1 Chaetophractus vellerosus
ATGAAACCCAAAATAAAAGCATGGTTGACTGCCATAACTGTCTTTTGTTTTACCTTTTTGGCCCCTTTTTGCCCTATTTGAACAGTACTGCATCTCCTTCACCGTCCATTCTTAATGAGGATATTTACTTTGCATAACCAATGAGATCATGCCTTATATAATAAATTCTCTACTGAGAGGGCAGCCTACTCAGGTATTAAAAGGATTAACCTTTTAACTGAGAGTGGTCCTTAAGGCTGGACACAACTTTCATTCGGAACTTTCAATTACATAAAGATGCCACCATAGCATGCCGAGGTGTTTGCATTTACATATACTGGTAGATCAGCTTTGAAAATAGCTATTCACTAAACTTTGCAACATGGGTATTAAAGAATGCTCATCTGTTAATGCGTGTGTATTGCTCTCACTTACCTGTACTCTCACTCACATTAAATACATGCTTGCTAATAATTCAAAATGGACAGTAAAAAAATCATTTTTATGCATTTGTATTAAATGCATTATCAATATGTATGCTAATGAAATACATGGAGCTATAATCCATTTGGACTCATCGAACTTTCTTTTAGGCAATAATTGTTCTTCTCCACCCACCCAACTTTTTACCCTAAGTGACAACATCCACTAAATTTCATCCTATTATAGAGTCACCCCAGTTGGGAAGCAATAACAAGCAGATAAATGGCCAAAAGTCTAGAAGCAGAAAAGGGAGGAGGGAGAAGCAAAAGACTTCTCCAAATCTCTACCATTTAGATGATAAGCTTTGCTTTCACTCATTAATGGGGTACTAATGGAGGAGGCAGGGGAGGTGGTTGGAAAACCTCTAGTAAAATAAGAAAAAAAAACTTTTCGGTAACATTTTAGACTTATAGAGGCCACTGCATTTGAAGGTAATATAGAAAATAATTTTCATATATCTTTTTTTTTCCTGTTGACTTTTGCATGATGATGATATATCTTGCTCTCAGATTCTCATGATTTTATCACCTAACCAGCTTGATTAAATGTTCTGCTAACCTAAAAAGAATCTCTTTGGTATCAGAGGTACTGGGAGAACATCCCTCTCAAATCAAAGCAGTTTGGCCTCTATTCTGAAGAAAGATGCAATTTTACATTCATTTCTATTGCAAAAATCCCAGGAAAATTTAGCTTACTTACTAATGCTTTGGGGCCATGAATTATTTCTAGAGAATTCAAATGTTTATTGAGAGCCTACTATCTGCCAGGTGCTGGGAATATAGCAGGCAACAAAACATTTAGACATTTCTGGAAACTTGGATTTTACTTACAACTATATGAGGTGAGGGTAGAAAATAAACAAAAGAAGTAAAATATACAGTATGTTAGCTGGTGATGACATTGTTAGTTATAGCAGAGAAGTCAGAGTTTTAATGGAGGGAAAAAGCAGGAAATGGGAATGGAGAGAAATTTGGAAATGGTGTAGTCAAAGGCAAGTGACATTTGAATAAAGGCCTGGATTTGGAGCTCAACCCAAGCAGATATGTTTCAAGCAGAGGAATCAAGAGAAAAGGCTGTGAGGTAGGAGAGTGCCTGGCATGTAGGAAGAGGAGCATGGGACCAATGAGGCCAAAGAGAGAAGGGACACTAAGAACAAGAGCTCCAAGCAGGGGCTGGGCGTGGATGGTGCAAGACCTTGTACTTGAGCTTTTATACTGCATAAGATGTGGGGAACTATGGAAAGGTTTTTTAATAGATGAGTGATATGATCAGATCTGTGAAAAGGGCCACCCCAGTAGCTACTGAGAATGTATTGTGAGGAGAGCAGATGGGTGCCTACTACAATAACCCAGATGAGATGGGGCTTAGATCGGAAAGAAGAGTTGAGACCATGTCTGGACAGCATGGAGTGAGAACAGAGGTCCTGGTTTGAGTCTTTTGTGGACCCCAGAAAATTATGTTCTTAAATTGAACTTATTGTGAACCTTTTGATTAGATCACTTCAGTTAAGGGTCTTTGATTAGATTTCAGGACCTAGGGTGGGTCCTAATCCTTTTACTGGGGTCTTATATAAACAGGAACACAGAGAAAGACAGCTGCCGTTTTTACCCTGCCACGTGAGAGAAGACTCCAGGATTGCCTACAGCGGCAGAAAGATAGAAAAACCCCAAGAAACTGAGAGGCCACAGGCTGGAATCAGCAGAGCACCCTGAAACTGAAGAAACAAGGGCCAGGAAGAGATGAGCTATATGCCTGATCACCCATAGCTGAGCTTGAGGAGAAAGTAAACCTGGAGGAGAAAGCAGAGATTGGCCGCCATTTTGCTTTGACACATGGCTGGAGTCTAGGATCACCAGAAGCCAACCTTTGGTGAGAAAGCATCTCTGATGATGCCTTGATTTGGACATTTTCATAGCCTTGGAACTGTAAGTTTTTACTATAATAAATTCCTTTTATAAAAGCCAACCCATTCCTGGTATTTTGCTCCCAACAGCTTTAGCAAATTAAACACCTGCAGAGACAGCCAACATCCAGTTTGCAAATAAATTTTACAAATTTTAATTTATAACATTTATGTATTGCAAAATCAATCAGTGAGAACACAAACTAATGTCCTCCAGGTGTTAAAATTTGATAGGGAACCTATCTAAGGGTTCTGTGGAGCACAGTATGAAAACCAGACTCCTGGCCTGCTGAGAAAGATGCCATACCCTGTAAAGACTAATGAAAGTGGCCCTATACTGTTCGGAGGAAAGGCAGGGGCTGTGGAAGTGGCCGGAAGCAATAGGACAGGTCTACCCTCTCATCACTCTCCCCTTGCCTTTCTTGGGGGTGACAGCCCTGAAACACTTTCTTGCCTACTTATCAAGCATCTGAGAATAACATTTAACAGCAAAATGTGTTAGTGAAGTGTGTAGAAAGTATGCTCGTTGTGAATAGAACCATTACAATGTATGAATTACATACAATAAACAAGAATTATGAAAACTATCTGGAAAGACCACAAAGGACTAAGGGAAAGGTTTAGACCCATTCTGATAGAGCACATGCAAATTACCAGGGATGCAGGTGCCCAGTGAGCACAAGATCATCACAGAGGCAGAGGCAGGAGGTGCAAGGAAAGAAGGGGAACAGGGCAGCTGACTTTTATGGGTTCCTTCAGGGGGCCAGTACCCCTAACTAAAGATTATGGGTGAAAGACAGCTGGTTATCAATGCCTGAACCTCTCTCTAGGCAAAGTTCAAAGGAATTAGAGCTATGGATAGCAGCAGTCTATACCCTTCCCTCCCTGGCTTCTACTCTGTCACAGCGGAAAACCTAGAGACATAAAGAAATGCAAGGTTCATTCCAGTCAAGTACCCCAAACTTCAAAGGAGATGAGCTTCTGATATCAGGAGCACAGTGTCCTTGCTAATAAACAATTCAACAAACATGTGAAGAGAATCTTCTGTTTGCCAAGCACTGTTGTAAGTGAATAGCTGAAGGTACCTAAGGGGCAATTACCCTCAGGGAATGATCAGTCCAGGAAGATGTCTGCATCCTTTGTATAAACCAAACCAGCATTTAACTTGTATTCAGAACAAACATTTTGATAAACAAGAAATATCAGAAAACACATACACAAAAGCACTCTCAGTGAAAATCTCATTGGAGAAACCATTTTTAAAATAGCACAGAATGGAAGAATGTAAATGTTGGCTTTAAAAATTAGTACCAAGAATAGAAATGTAATTTATGCACTGAGCAACTTATAATTGACTTTTCTGCTGTTGTCACAAATCAACTCCACTCTACATGGTATCACAGAAGCCTAGCCAATGTTGTAAAGAGAAAGCACAGTATTCCAAGCTGAGGAGATGCCAGCAAGTAGCATGATAATATTCTTTTTTCAGTTCTTAAGCAATAGTAGCAACTTTCATGGTGCTTTATAAAATCAGGCCAATCTAAGGAGCCTTACTAAAGAGATTCTTCAGGATACTCTTTACTTCTTCAGAGTACTGGGCAAAACATTACCATTGAACTTTTTACAGCATTTCAAAGTATGTAAGGAAAAGAGAATCAATGCTGATAAAAGAGCCAACTTTAACAAACGGCTAAGCATGGAGGTGGTGTGGTGTAGTGAAGTGTTTATGGGTTTGGTGAACAGATCAACCTAGGTTCAAATCCTGTCTTTGCCACTTACTAGCTGTGTGGTCGTAGATGAAATACTGAACTTCTTTGAACTTCAATTTCCTTATCTACAGGATGGAGAAGGAAATCATCTATTTCAAAGGATCCTTCTGAGGATCAAATTACACTGTAAATGTAAAATGTCTTACAGGAGGCTGGGTACACACTAAGTATTCCATCAATTATAGTTTCCCCCATAGGACACCAGCCCAGCAGAGTGCCAGGCTCAGTCAAGTTGGCTTCCGTTTACACTCCTGTATCTAAAGAGACATTTAAAATAACTACCTCTTGAGTATTTGTATGAAATCTTGCATATACTATAAAATTACATGAAGTCTAATCTTCCAAATAATGAAATTCATTCTAGTCTCTATAATAAATTACCACAAATTCTCAATTTGTGAAGCTTGAATCAGAATTTGCTACAATTGCTATTGTAAGACAATACTAGGCCAAACTGCAGTAAGATACATTACTGCATAATACTACATTGTGATCATTTCTGAATATATGTCCCTACCCCAGATTTAGGAAATTATGTGAACATCTATAAGAAGCAATTGTGAGATTTCCAAAGATATACATTAAAGGAAGATCAAAGATTATGGTGCCATATTGAGTATAACAAAGCACTACTTATTAGAAGACAAAACCTTTGATTCATTCCTCTTAATTAGAGGAATTAATGAGCTGTATATGTCTATATGTGCGCAACTAGAGGGAGGTGGAGAAAATATGCAAATGTGTGCAGGGCTTTCATACTACTCTACAAGCTGAGGGCACTTTAAGCTGCTAGAAGGAAAAAAAAATTAAGTGAGCTTCTCAGACTGCTTCCTAATTTTTAAGCCCATATCATTCACAAAGCATTCATTTTTCTTCTCTATTTCCAAGGTTACAGAGGCCGCTGTAATTTTACTGCTCAAATTTTTTTTTTCCTCACAGCTTTGGTTCTCTCTTTTGAAACTGAACCTAAGTCAACTCTTCCCAAAAGTCTTTGTTTATATGAAAACATTCTGAATTTGGAAATAACTGAACTATTAACTTGAATTTAGAAATCTTTGTTACACAGTAGATTATTATTCTGGATTTTTTATTTACTTACTCTAAAAATTCTAATTGCTATAAGTAATACACATTCTTGGTATTCAATTGGAAAACTCAAAGAAAAAAGAAAAACTTCATTGTATTTCTATCCAGTTTCTTTACATATATATGCATATACCCATATATATATACTTATGTATGTGCATACACACACAGAGACCAGATTATATATACTGTCTATCCTGATATCCATTTTTCTCTTAATATTAAATCATGAGCATTTCCTCAAATTATTAAAAATCTTCAAAAATACTTTAAATGTATTATTTTATACTCCCCATTCCTGAACATTTTGATAATTTTTTTTACTGGCATAAATAACTCTGTGATGAACCTCATTTTACAATGTAACAGACCTTGACCTACACAGTAAATATATAAACTCAAACTCAAAATATATTATGAAAAAGAAATGGAAGAAGAGATGTTAGGAGAAAGAGTGAGACCAGGTATCCAAGCCCTCAGCCTGTGTTTGAGTATGAGAAAAAAACTCATTATCATTTGACAGCTGCTCAGTGGTCTGTAAAACGTAAGTTAAAGGTTCCAAACCTCTTCTCAATGGCCAGATGCCCACAATAGCTTCAGAATAATATGGCGTGGTCAATAATTGACTTCTGAGCTTGGTCACGACAGTTCATATGAAAGGGGCTACAGGAGACAAATACAATCCTGCAGGCAGATTTCCTCCCTCAAACACGGTTTTAGTTTAAGGATACATCTGTGTACATATCAATGTATCAAAACAAAGACTAAAAGGAAGCCTAAGGAATTAAAAATTCTTAATGTGTTACGATGGTAGAATGTAGTGAAATCGTTGTGTTTTGTTTTGTGTGTGTTGTTTTTTAATTTCTATTATCAGTGTGCTTTAGGCTTCCAATATTAAATACCAAGAGATAGAAAGACAAGCAGGGAAAAGAAAGGCATTTGTGGAAAAGGATGAAACTAATTTTATGACATCATTGTATGAGCAGGAGGTTTGATTAAACAAGCTGGGGCTGGTGGTGGAAATACAATATTTGTAATATCAAAATCCAGTCTGATGCCTTGTGATTCCTTACAATAAATTTATTTTCAAAACCCACATTTCTATAGATTATGTGGAATGCATTCTCAGAAATAATATCTTCACATCCACAAATAATTTTACTAACCCAACAAGTTTTAACCTAGCCTCATGTCTAAAAGTGATCATTGATAAAACTGCCAATGTCTGAAAACATGCAAGACACAGGCACTGAACTCTAGTTCCATTTCTATACTAATTGGCCTCTGTCATGACATTGCTTCTTTTATACCTAGCATTATGGCTTCCGGCCATAGGGATAAGTTGGAGGACTCTTTAGGACCCAAAGAGGGTATCTGAGATTCAATTAATTTTTTTTAATATCGTTGATCCAAATGTTACAGCAATGCTAAGTAGTATCTTTGATAGGTTGATACTGTCTCTCCTAGAAGAGTGAAAAAAATCCCTGTCCATGTGACTCATGGACCCTTTTGAGAATTAGGAGAGAACCGTGTGTTGTCTTCCTGGAAAAGTGTGCATGCACACATACAAAATTCTATAGAAAATGTCAGGAGACCCTTGGACTCACTGAATACCTGTTAACAACCTCCACACCAAAAAAAAAAAAAAAAGGAAATTAGAGAGAAATAGTAAACTGGCTGGCTGAGAGATACAGAGGGAGATAAGATAAAAGCAGGATGGGAAGTCAAAAGGAAGTTTCCCATTCTAGCCTAGAATTCACCTATTATTTACTTTACATAGCTGCTCTGTGCACTACGTATTTATAATCTTTTTACAGACAAAGAAACTAAGTTCAGAGAGGTTATATAACTTTCCCACAAGGCCACACCGCTCATAAGTGAAGGAGCCAAAATGCAAACCTGTTCCCTTGACGTTAAGCCCAATGATCCTTTCACTTAACACTTACTAAGTGAACTTACTGATTTTTCATCTTGGGACATCCCAAGATAGACGTGCACTATTCGACTAAAGCCATCCACTAGAATGCAAAGCCCCTGAGAGCAGAGTCCATGTCTCAATCATTTTATATCTCTGGGACCTGGCATGGAGAAAGCACTTATTAAAGGAGAAATGAATGAATAGATGTACATACAGATGACTGGGACAACAAGCCTGCAGACAGTGGCAAAAGCTTATATGCAGCTGTTTATTGCTACAACATAAAGGGTCCTTGTCATCACTAAATATTCCTTTAGATGACCATCAGGAGACTTTAATATATTTTAAAATACATGTGGTAAACTCCTTTGTACTAAAAGTGTTTAATCCTCTTTAAAAAATAACCTATTCATAAAACACAAAGTAGGTTTACACAGATGGACACAGATACTATCAGGACAACAGTTAACATCCTTTGTTAGTGAACTACTGTATATTATGAAAACCAAACTCAAGTGAAAAATAAATGCATAAATTAGGACTATTTCTAAAGATGTTTAATTTTACAAATTTCATAACTAGAACTTAAATGCATTTTTTGCTTTTGTCTTTGCAATAATATCTGTGAGGATGAAAGCTAAAGCACCATTTCAATGTAGTAAAGGTAATTGCTGCACTTACTGCTCATGTCATGTTGATGTATGACTATGTATCAAAGGTCATCCTTCTGTACTCATACATTATCGAATTTGAAAGCACAATATTTGATTCTGACCAACCTTTAAACTGACCACAATATGTGAGAAAAATAGATGAAGTTCTAACGTGGGTTAAAAAAAAAAAAAATGAACCCATGTTTCGGAAGCAGAAGGGTCAACAAGCCAGAGGCAAGGTTAGATGTCAATACTATGACTCTCATACTATCTTAGCTTATCAATGAGGTCTAGTCCAATGATCACAAACTAAAATTGTTGTATGAATGAAGACAAAGGCCTAAAAAATTAGATAGTATAGACTCTCTGACAGAGGGCAGTACTTCGTGGACAATAATGTAGAAATAAGGACATAAATCACTCTTTAGAGACAGACAATGAAACCTATAATGGAGAGATGGAATTGTTTACATCTACTGTTAAAAACAGAAATGTCGACCAACATACCTCTTGATACTGGAATGCATCAGACCCAAATTCAGTTTCTTTATTAGAAGGTAAGTCATCTGCTTCCCACCTCTCCTCTTCCAACTCCAAATACATAGTACTGTCCTTACACACAATTTAGTAGTCTTGTGCTATCCTGACCTAAAAGCAGTCCTGGACATTCATGCTTGCTTCAAACTATTGCTTAAAATTGTTTGCTGGGCAGATAAATTGGTCTTATCAGAATCTGTGAAAACCTGAATAGCTGTTGCTCTTTCCTTTGGTGGTTGGGGTAGGAGGGGAGCAGCAGGAAAGAGAAAATCCCCTACTTTTTTTCAATAATAACTGGTTGTTTTAAAAGAATAAAATACAGTATCTTCAAGTCTAACTACAGGAGATTGCATTACTAGAAGGGAAAAAAGATGACATAAATATGCAAAAAGAATCCAGGTCTTAAAATACAAAAGAAAAAAAAATGTGTTGAAAAGAAACAGGAAAAATGTACAACATCCACCCAAAAGCATGTCTCAAGCAAATCTATATTATTTTTGCCTGCACTGCTGGGATTATTTTATAAAAATTCACAGCATCCTATTCTCAAAATGCCTATATTCTTTGGCCATGTGAATCCTTATAATTGAGAATATGAATTCATTGCAAATATATTTGATTTCTTTATGTTGCTAGGAGAAAGTGTTTTTTTTTAAACCCATACTTTAATAAAATGTGTCAACTCTTGACAGGTAGGCAAAGCTTTTAGAGTTTTTGCTACAAACAGTAAGGTACAACTAGCCAGTTTCATGTTAAGAAATAAACAATGAATATCTTAGTTGATTATAATTTGTAAAAACAAACCATACTAATCAAGTTTTAATTATACTTGTCATGTAGTATATATTTCCTTTTAATACATTTTTAAGCAAGTATCTGACCTTAAAATCTGAATTCCTATGGCATATATACTGAAAAAAGGAAACATTCTTAAATCACATTGCATGTGTGTGTGTGTGTGTGTGTGTGTGTGTGTGTGTGTGTGCCCAGGCCCAACCAGATAGATATAAAAAAAAGCAGCAATTTAATCCATCATATTCCTAACTTAATGTTGGTTATTTATAATATTAAATGGCTCAGAAATGAGATAATGAATACAAATCAACATAAAAACAAAAAGGACATTTTTAAATAACCTCATTCCACAGGTAAGTAAAAAATAGGGTCAGGAGATAAGAAATGTAGGGATTTTTTTTTAAATGGAAGTTTGTTAAACAAAAACAAATTATTTTATGCACAATTAGGAAATCTTAGCCCAATAATGGATAGGTGTGAATTAGGGAAGAGCTCCTGCACTGTAATTCCACTCAAGTGTATATGCTGTTAGGCCACCTCCAGTTCCACTCATTAAAGATAACTGAGCATCTCCTAAGTCAGGCAATGAGCACAAAATGAATGACTTCTCCCCACCCTCCATGTGCCCAGTTTCCCCATTTCTATATCTTGAGCTTGTCTTTCTGAATTTTGAGCACCAATTTCTTTTTCTGTGCGAGTTTTGGGTAGAAGTGGCACACCAACCACTGGTGCTGATAAAGTCAGGTCATCTATGAAGAATGGTGCTCCCTGCCACCACTTATTTATTTGAATCTACTCTCTAAACATACATGCAGCAGGAACCATGCCAGATTTTTGTTTTGTTTTGTTTTTTGAGAACAGCAACCATGAGAAAATAAAATTTGAGAACCATGGCCCACTTGACTGTGTTTACAGTCAAGTAAGAAAGTGAGGCAGACACATCAAACAAGAGGTCAAGAGATTATGCGTTATTTATAACATATATAAAGTACAGTAGTAACAAAACTAATGCTTAGGAAAAGCTGATGCAGATAAAACTGGGCCTGATAGAAATGAGTTAACAATAGCATTATGTAAGAGCAGCGCATGAGGAGATTGTTGAAAGATGGTGGCATTGGAAGCTCAAGGAGTCAGTCCCTCTACCAAAACAAATATTGAATTGGTAGGAACTATCGGAATCAACTATTTTGAAACTCCAGACTATTGGACAATGTGCAGCATCCAGGGAAGAGCAAGGGAAGAGACTGGTAAATTGCAATAAATACCAGTGAGTTCCACCCTCCCTGCAGTGGCTATGATCCCTCATCCCCCAGGTTCCTGTTGGGCAGCAGTGGGGACTGCAGCTCAGCCTCCTGGCACAGCTTGCTTGTCTTGGAGTGGGACAGAGAGACCTAGTCCTCCAAACTCCAGGTGTGTGATCTGATCGCTAATCACTGCTTGATTAGCTATTTCAGGTGGGGGCCAACTCTGATGGTGGCCATTGTTCAAACCCCTTCCACAAAGAAAGGCAGCAGAGAAATCTTACAGTCAGTAACTGTATTAGTCAGCCAAAGGGGTGCTGATGCAAAATACCAGAAATCTGTTGGTCTTTATAAAGGGTATTTATTTGGGGTGGAAGCTAACAGTTACCAGGCCATAACGCATAAGCTTCTTCCTTCACCAAAGTCTGTTGCCATGTGTTGGAGCAAGACAGCTGCTGACATTTGCCAGGGTTCAGGCTTCTTGGGTTCCTCTCTTCCCGGGGCTCTGTTTCTCTCTGGGCTCAGCTCCTCTGGTTCCTCTGCAAGGTCAGCTGTAGACTATCAGGCAAACGGCTCATCTCCTTCCTGGGGCCTTCTCTCCTTCCTCATGACCAGGGTCCTCCGTGTGCTTACTTCCCTGGGCTCCAGCCTTAAAACTCAGCTTCACAACTACAACATCAAAAACTGCTACACTGTCTTTTGCCATGTCTTTTATCTTTGAGACCCCACCCACCGAGGGGCAGGGCTCAACACCCTACTGACATAGCCCAATCAAATCCCTAATCATAACTTAATCATGCCCAGATGAACAGACCAGTTTACAAGCATAATCCAATATCTATTTTTGGAATTCATAATTATATCAAATTGCCAAACTGCTACAGTAACCTTCCTCAAAACTACAGAAAACAGATAAAGAGCTGCATTGCAGATACAGGTCATTATACATTTTATCAAAACCTATAAAATTGTGTGATGCAAAGTATAAACTCTAATGTAAACTATAGTCCCTGGTTAGTAGAAATACTTCAATATATGTTCATCAATTGTAACAAATGTACCACACTAATGAAGGATGTTGTTAATGAGGGAAAGCATGGGAAGGGAAGGGGTGGGGTATATGGGAATCCCCTATATTTTTGATGTAATATTTATGTAATCTAAAGCTTCTTTTAAAAAAAATTAATGAGATGCATTAATTAGGTAAATACTGAGTCAAGAAAATGAAGCTTCAAAAGCCATAAAGGTGTGTGTGTGGGGGGGTGTGACTCAAATGGTTGGGCGTCCATCTCCCATATGGAGGGACCAGGGTTCAATCCCCGGGACCTCCCAGTAAAAATAAAGAAAAATATAGAAGGCGCACAGGCTGCCAGGCCTGGCAAGCAGGCTGCCACCAGGCCCTGTGTGCAGATGAACCATCAGGCCCCGTGAGTGGGTGAGCCCCTCAGGCCCCACGCATAGCCCCACCGAGCCACACAGCAAGATGATGACGTAACAGGAGAGTGACACAAGGGAGACTCAAGACAAGACACACCAAAAAACCAGGAACTAAGGTGGCACAGGTGGTAGGACGCCTCTCTCCCACATCGGAGGTTCCCAGGGTCCAATCCCAGTGACGATAGGAGAAGGATGAGAAGAGAGGGCAGGAAACAGACACAGAGAATTGCCCCGTGAATGGACACAAAAACAGCAAAAACAGAGGGGGTGGGGAGGAAGGGGGTGTAAAAATGGATAAAAAGGTAAATAAGTAAATTAATAAATCTTTTTTTAAAAAGCCATAGAAGAAACTCCTGGCGCCCTTGCTAGTCCCTACCCCACCCTCTCCATAATATGGGGAAGACTCAGCCTGCATTCCCATTGTGGGTACCTGGCCCTGTTCCAGAGGGAGCAGACTGGCCCCTATGTACATACTCAGGTGCATAAATGTCAGTACCAAGCTATCGGGTAGAAGTCTGAGCAATTGAATCAGGGAACTTGTCTCAGGCTTGCCCCAGCACAACCACAGATTTTGTTCTGAGGGCAGAGAAGCAGTTTGCAGACAGCTGGGAAAATGTGAAAAACAATTACATTGAAATGGCCTAGAACAAAGGTCTACCTGATTTAATCCACACAAAAGAGCACTCAGGAGGAGGCAAGGAGTCTATTTCAAAGGGAGTATTCACTAGAACACCTGAAAACTATAAATGGGGCATTCCTAAAGACACAAGCAAGCACAATCCCAGTAAAATGACCAGGCTTTGTGGCTCCACACCCAGGAAAAGAAGCAGTCTCCCTGGCTCAATGCAGGCTCAGATAAAACTGAGAGGACCATGCACTTTGCATTCACCTTGGACAGATCTTGAAAGGAGGGCTAAGCACTAGGCAAAGCCAATTTTCAAAGACTTTGAAAGGAGGTGCTCTTTGCTTTGGTTTGTTTTCATTAGCTCCTGGCATTCAAGAAAATTTCTGTCATATCACTAGCTGGATACAAACTTAAGAAACAGCTCAGGGACTAAATCCTAGCTTTAACAATAAAATATTAAAATGCATAGTGTGCAAATAGAGATTAAGAGACAAACAAAGAAACAGGAAATGATAGCCAATCCAAAGGAACACGATAAAAATCCAGAAACCATCAACACAGAGGACCAGACTTTGGATTTACGAAAGACTTAAAAAATAATAATCCTCGATATTCTCAAGGAGATAGAACAAAGGATATAAGGAAAACAATGAATGAACAATATACGTATCTCTTGAGATTCTCAATAGGAGCCAAATAAATACTGGAATTGAAAAACACAGTAAGTGAAATGAAAAATTGCCTAGATGGTTTCAACAGCAGATTAGAGGTGGCCGAAGAAAAAATCAGTGATTTCAAAGACAAGACAATTAAAATTATTCAGGCTGAGGAGCAGAAAGAAAAAAGAAAAAAAGGACCAAATAGAGCCCAAGAAACCTGTGGGATACCATCAAGCATACCAATATATGTGTTATAGGAGTCCCAGAAAGAGAAAAAAGGAAGGGGCAAAAGGAATGTTCAAAGAAATAATGGTAGAAAACATCCCAAATTTAACAGAAGACATGAATATGTACATTAAAGAATCCCAACAAGCCCCAAACAAAATAAACTCAAAGAGAAACATACCCAGACCCAGAGATCAAACTGCACAATGCCAAGGACAAGGAGAGCATTCTGAAAGCTGCAAGAGAAAAGCCTCAAGTTAAGAACAAAGGAATCCCAGTAAGATTAAGTACCAATTTCTCATCAGAAACCATGGAGGCAAGAAGGTATGGTGTGAAATATTAAATGTACTGAAAGAAAACAATTGCCAACCAAAAATTTTATATCCGGTAAGACTTTCTGTTAAAAATGAGGGAGAATTAATTCAAAGTGGATCAAATAACTAAATATAATAACCAGGACTATAAAACTCCCAGGAGAAAACATGGGGAAGCATTTTCAGGATCCTGTGTTAGGCAATGGTTTCTTAGACTTTACAACCAAACCACAAGCAACAAAAGAAATGGGTCCTCATCAAAATTTAAAATTTTTGTGCATTAAAGGACTTTATTACGGAAGTGAAGACAACCCACTCAATGGGAGAAAATATTTGGAAATCACATATCTAATAAGGTTTAATATCCAGAATACTTAAAGAAATCCTACAACTCAACAATAAAAAGACAAATAACTGAGTTAAAAAATGGGCAAAATACTTGAACAGACATTTCTCCATAAAGAATATACAAATAGCTAAAAGACACATGAAAAGATGCTCAACATCACTAGCTATTAGGGAGAGGCATATCAAACACACAATAAAATACCATTGCACATCCACTAGAACGGATACTATAAAAACAAAACAAAAAAAGAAAATTACAAGTGTTGGAGAGGATGTGGAGAAATAGGAACATTTGTTCATTACTGGGGGCAATGTAAAATGGTGCAGCCACTGTGAAAGACAGTTTGGTGGTTCCTCAGAAAGCTAAATATAGAATTACATATGATCTGGCAATCATATTTCTAGGTGTTCTAGTCAGGGTTCTCTCGGGAAACAGAATCAACCCGAGATATCTGTTAAATATATAAGATTTTATAAGAGTCTCTCACGTGACCGTGGGGATACACAAGTCCAGGTTCCGCCGGCAGGCTGCAAGCCAGGGGCTCCGATGAAAGACTGATGAAGGATCCTCGATGAGCTCCTGGGAGAAGTTCGCTGTCAAACAACGAGCTGGGAAATTCTCTCCGAATGTTGAAATCAGTTCCCTTTTATGGCAGTCAACTGAATGGATAAAAGCGTCATCCATTCTTGAGCCAATCTTGCTGATTGATGCAGATGCAATCAGCCATCCATGCAGTAAACTCAATTAGCCCCGGGCTTGCTGGACCCAACAGCTGGGCACAATTACCTGGCCGAGTTGACACATTAGCCTAACCATCACACTAGGTATTTACTCAAAAGAATTGAAAGCAGGAACTTGAACAGATATTTGCACAACAATGTTCATAGTGGCATTATTCACAATTGCCAGAAGTTGGAAGCAACCCAAGGGTCTATTAACTGATGAATGGATAAATAAAATGTGGTATAGACATACAATGGAATATTATTCAGCAATAAAAAAGAACAGAGTACTGATACATGCTACAACATGGATGACCCTTGAAGGCATTATGTTGAGTGAAATAAATCCAACACAAAAGGACAAATATAGTATGATCTCTCTGATATGAAATAGAATAAACAAACTCAGAGTTAGAATCTAGAATACAGGCTACCAGGGGCTGGGTTGGGGATAGGGAATGGGGAATTAATGTTTAAATAGTACAGAATTTCTATTTGGGTTGAATATAAAGTTTTGGAAATGGATGGTGGCAATAGTAGCACAGTATTGCATGTGCAATTAACAGCACTGAATTACATATGTGGATGTGGTAAAAAAGGGAAGTTTTAGGTCATATATGTTACTAGAATAGAAATTAAAGGATACAACATAAGATTGTACAACAGTGAATCTTAGTGCAAATGATGGACTATAGTTAGTACAATTATAAAAATGTTCTTTCATAAATTATAACAAATGTACCACACTAATGCAAGGTGTTAAGGATAGGGTGGTGTATGGGGAAAATACACCTTAATGTAAACTATGGACTATATTTAATAGTATAATTTTAATATTCTTTCATCAATTGTAGCAAAGGTGCCACACTAATGCAAAGTAGTAACAACAGGGGTGTATATGGAAATGCTGTATTTTCACATGACTTTTCTGTAGAACTACAACTTCTGTAATTTTTTAAAAAAAGGTTTTTTTTTTAATGAGGGAGAGATTAAGGCATTACCAGATAAGCAAAAACTGAAGGAGCTCATGACCATTGGACCTTGCCCTACAAGCAATAATAAAGGAAGTTCTATATACTGAAAGGAAAGGGCACTAGATAGTGGATCAAAGTGGCAAAAAGAAATGAAGACCTAGGAAAGGTAACTATGTGGGTAATTATAAATGCCAGAACTATCATATTGCATTTTGGGGGTATATAACTCCATTTCTTACTTCTTACAGGAGCTAAAATGAGAATCCATACAAAAATCTTGATAAACCTAGGGTTTGGGACCTACAATGTACAAAGATATATCTTGTAACAAGTACAAGAAAGAAGGTGGGAGGACAGAGGGACATAGGAATGGTGTCTGTAAAGCCTACTAAAGTTAAGTTGACATCAAATCAAATAGGATTGTTATATAGATTTAGGATGTTATATTTTAACCCCATGGTAACCACTTTCTAAAAATATATATTCAGAAAAAAAATGGGAATGGAATCAAAATGGTACAATGCAAAAAGTCAAATAAATATGAAAGTAGGTATTAACGGAAGAATTGAGGGTTAAAAAAAAAGATTAAAAACTTACAAAAACAAAATAGCAAAATGGCAGAAGAAAATCTTTAATTATCAGCACTAACTTAAAAATGTAAATGAATTGAACTCTCCAGTCAAAAGGCAGAGATTGGAAGAATGGATAAAAAAGCATGAACCAACTATATGTTGTAGAGACTTAAGTTAGTTGAAAGTGAAAGGATGGAAAAACAACCAATGGGACAAAGAAGAAATCACAAGGGAAATCAGGAAATATCTTAACACAAAAGAAAATGAAAGCACAAAATGCCAAAACTTATGTGATGCAGCAAAGGCAGTGCTGAGAGGAAAATTTATAGCCCTAACTGCCAACATCTAAAAAGAAGAAAAATCTCAAATCAGAGATTTGATTTTTGATTTTCTAACCTCAAAACTGGAGGATCTAAAAAAAGAAGAGCAAGCTGAACCCAAAGTGAGCAGAGGACGGAATAAAAGATTAGAGCAGATATAAATAATAGAGAATTAAAATTAAAGAAAAAAAACAATAAAGAGAATCAACAAAACCAAAAGTTGGTTCTGTGAAGAGAACAATAAAATCAACAAACCTTTACCTAGACTGGCAAAGGAAAAAAAGGTCACAAATAATAAAATTCATAAATGAAAAGTGGACCCCACAGAAAAAAAAAAGGAGAAGAGAATACCCTGAATAACTATACACCAACAGACTGGATAACTTAGATGAGATGGACAAATCCCTAGAAACACACAAATTAACTACCCTGGCTCAAGGAGAAATAGAAGATCTCAACAAAAATATAACTAGTAAAGAGATTGAATCAGTAATCAAAAACCTCCCAAAAAAGAAAAAGACCAAAACCAGATGACTTCACAAGTGAATTTTACCCAACATTTCAAGACAAATTAACACCAATCCTCTTCAAACTCTTAAGAGAAAACTAAAGAGGAGGAAACACTTTCTAACTCATTCTGACGGCAACCTCAACCTCATACCAAAGCTAGATATCATAGGAAAAGAAAATTACAGACCAATAGATGCAAAAATCCTCAACAAAATACTAGCAAACAGAATCTATCAGCACATTAAAAGAATTATATACCATGCTCAAATGGGATCTATCCCTGGTATGCAAGGATGAACAAAGGCATCTGACAAAATCTAACACCCCTTCTTGATTAAAAAAAACAGTCAGAACACCAGGAATGGAAGGAAACTTTCTCAACATGATAAAGCACATAGATGAGAATCCCACAGTTATCCTATTTAATGGTGAAAGACTGAAAGCTTTCCCTCTAAGATCAGGAACAAGACAGGGATGCCCACTGTTACCACTGTTATTCAACATTGTACTGGAAGTTCTTGCCAGAGCAATTAGGCAAGATAAGGAAATAAAAGGTATCCAAACTGGAAAGGAAGAAGTAAAACTTTCCCTATTTCCAGATGATATGATCCTATATACAGAAAATCTTGAAAAATCCACAACAAAGCTCATAGAGCTAATAAATGAATTCAGTATAGTGGTGGGGCTTAAGATCAACACCCCAAAATCAGTAGTGTTTCTATATACAAGCAATGACCAATTGGAAAAAGAAATCAAGAAAAAAAAATCCATTTACCATAGCAACTGAAAGAATCAAATATCTAGGAATATATCTAACCAAGGATGTAAAAGACTTTTACACAGAAAACTATAAAACATTGCTAAAGGAAATCAAAGAAAACCTAAATGAAGGATATTTTTTTTAAAGATCTGTGTTTTAGAAAGTTCCAAGAGCAATGTAGAAGATGGGTCAAAAAAAGGCTGAGAAACCAGTGGAATTTGCTTTGTGAGCAACAAGTTATATGACCTTTTCCACACTCAATAATTCAAAGAATTATTTGAAGAATTACTCAAAGAATTAGAAATCTGCCAAATTCCCAACACTGCAAAATCTGCACTGAGACTATCAATACTACACACATTCTGTGTTTGCATATTTGTGTGTGCATGTACACAAACGTTACCTATTCAATAGATATTAAATGCTTTTTGTTTGTTGTTTCTGTTGTTGTTGTTTCTGAGGTACCAGGGCCAGGTATTGAACCTGGGACCTCGTCTGGGCGAAGCCGGCGCTCAACCACTGAGCCACATTGGCTCCCTTAAGCTGTTTTTTTTTCATTTGTTTGCTTGTTGTTTTCGTTTTTAGGAGGCACCAGGGACCAAACCCACGATCTCCCATGTGGAAAGCAGGTGCTCAATCACTTGAGCCCATCCACTCCCCTATTAAGTGCCTTTTATATACTAAACACTGGGAACTTAATAATGAACAAAAACAGATATGGCTCTGCCTTCAGTAAGTTCAGTCTGGAGCAGGAGACATTATGAAAGAATTTCAGGGTGAGTGTATATGAATAGAGAGTCTGAGAAGTCTTTGGTTAAAAGAAGATTGTCCTTGGCTACCAGAGGTTCTGAGGGGAGAGGGAAGAATAGGTGTAATATGGGGGCATTTTAGGGACATTGGAATTGTCCTGCATGACATTGCAATGACAGATACAGGCCATTATACATTTTGTCATAACCTATAAAATTGTGCAGGACAGAGTGTAATCTATAATATAAACTATAGTCCAGAGTTAGTAGCAATGCTTCAATGTGTTCATCATTTGTAACAAATGTACCACATTAATGAAAGATATTGTTAATGTGGGAAAGTGGGGGGGGGGGAATATGGGAATCCCCTATATTTTTGATGTAACATTTACGTAATCTAAAGCTTCTTTAAAAATAAAATATTTAATTAATTTTTTAAAAAGAAGACTGCCCTGAAGAAGTAACATTTGCGTTGTCACAGAAATATAAGAAAAACCAAAAGAGCATTAGTCTATTTCTTTCAGCTACCAAAGCAGAGGGCTCATAGGTAGTTAAAAGAGCAACAACTTAAAGATCCTAGGTTTCGATTCCTTTTGCAACATCCATAAACTAACTGGTCTTCAGGAATTAATCGCTGCTTGATAGGATTCTATCTTCTCACATTGCTGTCGTGAAATCTGTAAGAGAATGTATGTGGCTGTACATAGTGCACAGCATTTGACCAAGAGTAGGTATTTTAAAAAGTAGTTCACTTAAATCCCCATTTCTTCATCCTTCAAAATCAGACTAAGATAGAAATATTTATTTTCACAAAAATTAATGATTTTTCCCAGTTTTCCTAAATCAAGTGCCAGGTATCTGGTAAAAGTCTTTGGCAGCTGAAAAGTTGGCCTATTCTCACAGAATCCTGGAATAAGAACTTAAAAATCTGGTTTATGAGGGAGATTTTTAAGAATACTTCTTAATCTTCCCAGAGTGCTTCCAATCTCTATCAATTTTGTTGCCAAAGGAAAAATGGAAGATAAAAGACACTTTTTTTAAAAATTAGAAAAAATGCATAAAGCAGAAAATAAAAACATCAAATAATATGAAACTATATAAGCAGAAGTGTTTTCTTCTCCTAAAGTCCAAAAGTAATATAAAGTAAAACACATATAACAGGACCTCTAGAGGATAAAGAATACAATATTATAAATGAAATCTAAGTTTCACACAAGGCAAACTGATAAAGGGCAAGTAGGGAGACATCTACGATCTACCAATTCAACAATTTTTTAAAAGGCATTTTTAAGAAGTATTAAAATAGAAAATGTAGATTAGTTTCTGAGGAGGAAAGAAATTAGGATGAGACAAATTAATAACTTTTGGATTGATACAACTTAGTATTTTGAATACAAAAATATTATTTGCATTATAAATGTAGTTTTCTATATATATTTATATATCTAAATTCAGAGTCTGAATATATTTAGTATTAACCAGGGTTGACTTCATATAATTAGATCTTTAATAACTTTGAAACAAGCCAAATTACAAAACTGGGGGATTTAGCAGATTATTAATTCACAACCACCTCTACCTTGGTTCATCTTTCCATAAGTACTTGAATTATTTTTAATGGCTCTTGAGGAGTTCATAAGCTACAACTTGATCTATTCTATAATTTTTACAATGGATTGAAGTTATCTACCAGATAGTAATTTATTACATTATTTTTTTCCAATTTTCTAAAGCATCTCTGTTCTATATGCTCGTTTTAAAATAGCTATCCATAATTCCACAAATTATCTTCATTCTTTGATTCTTCAACTGATTTGTACATAAAATCCAACACCATAATTAATGTTATAAAGTAATATTGTGAGAAAAAAAATAAGAAAAAAGTTGTAAGACAACTTTTTTAAAAGTAATAGTCAACTCTAACACCAAAATTAAGAGGTGGTGTACATTAGTGGTTCAATAGAAAGTACCCTGCATTAAAAGTTGAGATCTGAGTTCTGGCTGAATTCAAATACCAGATTTTCCACTTGTTAGATGTATAACTTTGGGCAAGTTGGTTATTCCCTCTACACTTCTTCAGGTCTTTCTTCTATAATCCAAAGCAAAAAATCCTCACAGAATTGTTGCCCAAAAACAAATAAAATATAAGTTAGCATGTTGCCCGGCACAGAGTAAGAATCAAATATTTATTATCATTATTAATGTAGTGTTTAAGATGGAGAAATGAGACTATAACTGGAAGATATTTAGTAGACAGGAATTAACAGTTTGGGACATGGGAAAAAGGGGTAAGAGATGAGTTGACAGATTCCAATTTCTGACATGGAAAGTGACACTATTTGCTGGGATGAGAAGGAAGCAGTTTTGATGGAAAAAGATAGTGTTCATTCTTGAATATACTGACTGTGAGGGACACTCCAGTAGGCAAGTGAATCTAGAGCTCTGAAGTGAAGGAAACAGGGCAAAGCTGGAAATGTGAAAAACAGAGACACAGATGGCAATTAAATCCATGGGGGTTGATGAGAGCTCCTAGAGAAAGAACACCTATATTTAAGGGATGAACAAGGGAAGAGAAATCTGCAAAGGACACTGAGAAAAAGAAGACAGAGAAGAGAATAATAGTATAATATGTCAAAAGCCAAAAGAAAGAGTGTTTCAAACAAGAGGGAATGTTCAACAATGTCAATACTGCCACACAGTGAAATAAGTTAAGGACTGAAGAGTTTTCATTGGAATTTACAACAAAATTATTCATTCATATAATAAATGTGTCAGGTATTGAACTAGGAACTGAAGATACAGAAGTGAATAAGATCTGTGCACACACAGACTTTATGTTGTGAAGAAAATACAGTAAATGAGCAAGCAAATAAAGTATAAGTTGTGATGGCAAATGAGTATAGAGAGAGTGGCATGATAGAGAGTAAAAGGCAGAGGCCAGCTCTAGGTAGGGAGCTATGGAGGGCACCTCTCTGAGGAGGGAGAATTTAAGCTAAGACTTGGACAAAAACAGATTAGGATGATCAGGGACGTGAAAGGAGGCCCTTGTGGCTACAGCACAATGATCGAGGAAGATGGAGAGAAAGAATCCAGACCATGGTTTGCAGACCATACTGAGGGCACAGGGGAAGAGCTCAGATGATGGCCCTTTGAACATTAGTAAGTAGGAAAATTAAGATCACTCTAGCTAACAGAACCTAATAGCATGGTTTTCCTCATTTAAACTAGCCTTAATCAGAAATAAGATATTTTGCTACTCTTTATTAACTATTATTACGATATCAGAATAAATTTTTCTATTTTAAAAGATACCGTTACAGGGGCCGGCTCGATAGCCCAGTGGATAGGGCACCGGCATACCACATGGGAGGCCCCGGGTTCCGTTCCCGGGGACCTCTCCTAGCGGGCAGACCGCCTTGAGAATGGCAAGCCGCCATGGGCGGGCCAGAGCCGCCGTGGGCAGGGCAAAAAGCTGCCACGGACAGGGCAAAAGCTGCCACGGGCAGGGCAGGTCGCCCGCGAATGGAGCGCAGCCAGCCACCCGCAAACTGAAGCAAGAGCCGGCTGTGAATAGAAGCAGAAGCCGCCCACAAGCGGGGAAAGCCGCACCTGCGCAGTGACCAAGTCTCGGCGCGTCGCC
>PVKH010005345.1:0-22206 GCA_004027955.1 Chaetophractus vellerosus
AGCCTTTTCACTTTCCTCATATATCTGCTTCTCAGTGTGTTTACTTCCTGGGGCTCCATTATCAAAAACTCCAACCTCCCTTCTCTGCCATGAGGTTTCTCTGTGAGTCCCCACCTACCAAGGGGATAGGGACTCAGCATCCTACTGACATGGCCCAATCAAAGCCTTAATCATTATTTAATCAAGTAAAAGTGAAACCATTAAAACCTAATATGCCCAGAGGAACACACCAGTTTACAGAGTCCAATATCAATTTTTGGAATTCATAAACAATATCAAACTGTTACATCCATCATCATCCTTTTGTTAGTTGTCCTGAGTGAGTCTGATGAATTGGAGAATAGGTGTTGGCTGCAACTCTGCTGAGATTCGGGGATCAACTGGCACATGAATGGCTCGAAGATTTAAGTCTCTGGGACATATATTTAATGGATATAGTGTGTATTAGTCAGCCAAAGGGGTGTTTCGCAATATACCAATAATTGGTTGGTCTTTATAAAGGGTATTTATTTGGGGTAGAAGCTTACAGTTACCAGGCCACAAAGCATACATTTCTTCCCTCACCAAAGTCCACGTGTTAGAGCAAGACAGCTGCCAACATCTCCAGTGTTCAGGCTTCTGGGTTCCTCTTTTCCTGGGGCTGCGTTTCTCTCTGGGCTTAGCTTCTGTTTCCTCCACAAGTTCAGCTGTAGACTATGAGGCTTTCTATGCTTTTGCGTCTCTCCACAAGGCCAGCCGTAGGCTATCGGGTGAACGGCTCCTGGAGCGCTCCTCTCCAACATCAGAACTGCTTCTCATATCTGCTTCTCAAATCTCTGTCTTTTGTCTAGCCTTTTATACTTGAGACCACACCCACGAGGGATGGGGCTCAACGTCCCACTGACGTGGCAGTTAATGCCCCAATCATGCCCAGATTAAGAGATCAGTCTACAAGCATGATTCAATTTATATTTTTGGAATTCATAATTACATAAAACTGTCAAACCATTACATAGTGCTAATTAGAAGTTCAAATAAATGGGGCAGAAGATCTATGTGTAGGAAAATGATAAATGAGTCTAACTCTGATACATTGGGGAGATAGGTTGTCATATAATCCAAGGTAAGTCCCACTGATGGGGTGCTGATTCCCTGGGGTTGACTGCCCTGCATATAGTGTCTAGATGTCTCTAGAGCCCTCAGGAGCACCCCTGCTTGAGGCACTGTTTATGTGGCAGTTAGTGAGATGTGCATCCTCCTGAGATGTGCATAAGCGTAACCTTTGGAATGTCCTCCTGACTTACTTTGAAATCCCTTAGCCATGAAAACTCATTTGCATTTAATATTTCCCCCTCTTGGTCAAGGTCTTTTTCCAAATGCAACTCTAGTTGGCACTTGGTAATAATCTCAGTGCCAGGGAGGCTTATCCCTGGGAGTCATGTCCCACATCAGGGAGAAGGTAGTGAATTTATATGCTGAGTTTGGCTTATAGAGAGGCCACATTTGAGCAACAAGGAGCCTTTCAGGAGGTAACTCTTAGACAATATATATTACTAGGCTAATTTTGAATCTCACAAGAACAAGGTTCATAAGTACAACCATCAGTATCAAGGGCCTGGCAGATTGGTCTGTCCTCCTTTGCTAGGCATTGCCCATGTACTCCAGAGATTCTTGCTACTCTATGAGAGAATATAGCAGAACTCCCCAGGATGGGAATTCAATATTCCATCGGTTATTTTGTGAGTCTCCACCCACTGAAATGACACCCCATGACCATATGAACATATTCATATTCTGTAGAGGCATGCCCCAGGTGCACCCCTCTCCATACATCCACTCACCACCAATACCCCACACCAGTGATACTCCCCTGCCACAGTTGCAAACTTTCTGCAATCTAAAACCTCCCCAAAACAAAGCCAACAACAAAATAATAATAATAATAAAATAAAAACATTTTTAAAATTAAAAAATTAATTTTTTTGCATTGAACCTTTCATCACTGTAAGATCTGTTCTTTTTTATGTATTGACAATTTCTTCTGCATCTTCCCCCACTGTATTTTTTTCACTTTATTTTCCAAAAGGTTTTAGGTTACAAAGTCTCATGGAAAATTAGAGGATTCCCCTATACCCCACAACCTCATCCCTGGAATGTTTATTTTCAGTAGGCATCTGTTGTTCTCTTTCAAGGAAGTGGTAGTACTAGAATCAACTAGCAGGAAATGTTAGTTGTCCCCCAATATATATTTTTCTTTCCTTCCAAAATAATATAACAAAATAATAGCTGAAGTCATGACCAATCAGAATAAAGACTATGTTCCCCAATCTTCCTAGGGAAGGTCATGTGTCTAAGTTATGACTGATGAGATCAGGCTTCATTAGGCACCTTCTAGAACCCTCTTGAAAAGACATTTGGTGTAAACTCTTTGCCCTTTTCGCTATGGCTTTTCTTTCCTGCTAGCTGGAATATGAATGTGAAAGTTGGAGCTGGTGCAGCTATCTTAGACTATGAGGTGATCTTGAGAATGAAGTCTTCTCACATAATAGTAACATGATAGAATAAACTTTGATCCTGAAAATAAAATGGAGCAGAGATGCTTCTGAAATTCTATCTTCTTAAAGCCACTATTTTAGTTGGAGTCTCAATTATTCACAGGAAAACCTAATCCTAACTATACAACTACCAGTCCACAATAGCACCTGGCCACGTGACCCAGACCTGGGCCGTTATACCAGTCCCTTCCCACACAGTGGTGGTTGACCTGCAATTAAAACATTCTCCCAGTTGGACCAATCAGAGTCTTTCTCTGGGATTTTATGTATGTAATACTAGAGAGAGAAATTATCTACTTCCTGTGGTTTGCTAATCTGTGATGTAAGTATAGCATTGGTTGCAGTCTCTTAACTTGTCCTACCACATGAAGAGAATTTTTGCAGTAAGAGAGAAAGAGGAAAAGACATGCATAGAAACAAAGACAGGAAGAAAAGTAGGTAGAAGGTATAGAAAAATAAATCCTATTATGTGAGTCTGGTACCAATTTTACATATAGACTTAGCAATTCTTTGAGGCACCCATTGGGGGGTGGAGTGGGAAGGATTAAGATATTTTGAGTTGAGTTTCTGCCCTTTAACCCCAAAAGAGATGTCACTAACAAATCTTTCACATAAAATGGTATTCCCAACCACCAGTCATTTCAAGCTCCCTATATACTTCTAATCCTCCTAGTCCATGTAGCAGCTCTTACTAAGTTATTATGGGAAAAATAAAGAAGACATCCTATAGGACCTCCTTTAATTTTTGGACTATCTAATATCATGTGGTAAAACCTATCTATATCCAAAATTACCCTACCCCTGTTTGGTACAATCATGGGGGAAAAGTTACCCAACCTAATATTCACCCTCTTCATATAGCATTCATTCATCTCTTTAATAAATACACATTAAGCACCTATGACTGTGTACCAAGCACTGGGTTTGGCTCTGGAGACACAAGGAAGATTAAGACTCAGTTCCGGGGCCGACTGGATAGCCCAGTGGATAGGGCGTCGGCATACCACATGGGAGGCCCCGGGTTCGATTCCCGGGGACCTCTCCTAGCGGGCAGACCGCCTTGAGAATGGCAAGCTGCCATGGACAGGCCAGAGCCGCCGTGGGCAGGGCAAAAAAAGCTGCCACGGACAGGCAAAAGCCGCCACGGGCAGGGCAGGTCGCCCGCAAATCGAGCGCAGCCAGCCACCCGCGAACTGAAAAGCCGGCCGTGATGGAAGCAGAAGCCACCCACAAGCGGGGAAAGCCGCGCCTGCGCAGTGACCAAGTCTTGGCGCCGCAGCGGGGGGGAAGGGGAGATATGTAATAAAATAAATAAATCTTTAAAAAAAGACTCAGTTCCTACTCTTAAAAAAAGCAAGGCCTAATAGAGAATATTGGCATAGAAATGAACAATTAATAAGTATTCTGTTAAGTGAAATGATAAAAATATGTACAGGGCATTTGGGGAGCAAAGAAGACAGCTTTTTGACTAAGCATGCAAGGGAAGGGAGAAAGAATGAGAGAGGAATAGTGTCTGGGAAAACCTAATGGAATACAGATATTTTGAAGGTAGACATTAGTAGAAGTTAGGCAAATGGGGAGTAAGAATTGTTCCAAGCAGAAAACCCCATTATGATAGAGGACACAGAGGCAAAGAACAGCATTCATGTACAGTGAACCAGACAGTCCTGAGCTGACAACAAAGTAAACTCAAAGAGAGTCATGAAATGAAGTCCTTTATAGTTATTATAAGGAGTATAACTGAGGATCTATCATGTGAAATGGAACTAGATGATGATTTTGAAAAGAAAAGTACATGACCAGATTGTATTTAAAAGATCTCTGTGGCTGGTCAGTGAAGGACAGCTAGATGGGAATAAGGTTTAAAGCAGGGTGTAATGGTTAAGTTCATGTGTCAACTTGACCAGTTTATAGTGTTCAGTTGTTTAGTCAAGCAAGCACTAGCCTGATTGTTACTGTGAGGATATTTCTGGACTTAAATCATCAGTAAGTTGATTGCATCTGTGGCTAGTTATATCCACAATCACCTGAGGAAATTGCCTTCAACAATGAGAGAAGTCTCATCTAATCAGTTGATGACTTTTAAAGGAGAAGTGATGATTTCAGCAGTAAGAAGAGAGAATTTCCATCTCTACTTCAGCCAGCCAGCTTCTGCTGGGGAATTCATTAAAAACCTTCATCAGAGCTCCCAAGCTTGCAGCTTGCCTATGGAATTTGGATTTGCCCATCCCACGGGAGCATGAGAAAATTCTTATAAAAATCTCATTAGATAGATAGGTATCCTGTTGGTTCTGTTTCCCTATAGAACTCTGACTAATACACAGGGAAATCAGTTAGGAGACTATTTCAGGAGTCCAGGGGAAAGACAATGTAGTTTGGACAAGGACAGAAGTAGTGAAAAATATTTTGAAGGTAGAAATGACAGGATTTGTTAATGGATTAGAGGTGTGAAGGAGAGAAAACTAGAATGGCACTACATTTTTGCCTGGAGCAACTGGGGAAATGGAAAGATAATTTATTGGTTGGAAAACACTGGAAGAAAAACTGTTTCTAGGGTAAAACAAAGACATCAGTTGTGAACATATGCTGGAGATGACCATTAGGCATTCAAATATAGTTATAATATAGGAAGTTTCATATGGAAGTCTAAAAGTAAGCAGAATAGTCAGGACTAAAGATGTAAATTTAACAAATAAATAGTATTTCAAGATATGAGACTGAGACAATTCACCCAGGGAGTGAGTGTAAATACAAAAGTGATCTGAGGACTGAGTGGTAAAATATTTCAATGTTCAGATGTTGGAAAGGAGGCTCCAACAAAGGAGACAGAGAGGAAAGAGAACATATTTCCAGAAATAGAGAGTAATCAACTACTGCTTAGCACTTTATCAACAAATTTAGGGTTGAATATTTTTCCCAACAATTCCATTCTACTATTATTCTTTATCACCCTGGCCTTAGCCTTTGTTCTGTTCTCCTATGTAGTCCTGGCACCCAACAACAGGCTCTCTCCTAGCAACCAGGAAAGTAGCCCTTTTTACTCTTAACAGCTCTTTGTGAAGATATGGTAACTAAATTGCATTTAATGTGTATCAGGGGTCGATATACACGGTTTAATAGTGCAAGAGATAGATGCAAAGAAAAACAGACTCGAGAGGCAATTACCTTGGACATAAATTTAGAAGTTGTTTAAACCAGGTGAAAACTTTGTAATCCTTTATGTTTTTCTAATTTTCTTGCCTTTAAAACTTAATGTGGCAGCATCACATACAGAGTGGGGATTACCCCAATTTGGGAGCTTCAGTTCTTTCAATTTGAAAGTAATTTTGATCGATGGTATTAATAAAATATTGTATAAGGAAAGCTATCAAATATTCATTTTTACAATTTTATAACACTGATTTTCATTACATGAAATGACAATAAAATTTGCCTAGTACAGTACTGGCAGATTTGCAAACAAATTCTAAGATTGATCTAAAGTTTTGTTGGTTATATTTTGGAAGCAGAGACCAGGTCATCTTGTCAGTTAAAGAAGTGGTTCTCAAAGTATACTTTCCAGATCAGCAGCAGCAGGATCACCTGGGAAATTGTTAGAGCCACTTCTTTGGCCCCAATCCAGACTTACTGAATCAAACACTCTAAGGGAGGGCGGGGCAAAAATTGGCATTCTAACAAGGTCTCTAGGTGATTCTGATATACAATTAAGTTTGAGCAGCATGGCGTTAAAGAATGTGAAAGGGGAAGAGCAAGGAAAAAAGAGGAGGAAGATAAGTAAGAAGAGGATAGGAAGAAGAGAAAGGGTGGAGAGAAGGAAGAGAGAGAGATGGAATAGAAGAGAGTGGGAACGAGAGAGGGGTTAATGAGGGGACAAGTGGGAGGGCAAATGAGGAAGAGACAGGAGAAGAAGGAAGAAAGGGGTGGCAACAAGTAAGAGAGAATCACAACTATCTTTTGATGGTAACAAGCAATTAGAAGTCTACCAATTAGAAGTGGATAATAATTACCTCACAGTATTGTTGTAAGAATTAATTGAGAAAATTAAGCAATTATCCAAGTGCCCTGGCACCTAATATGGTAAGATCTGTGTAAAATTACTGACCAGAAAATAGCTTAATATTAAATTAGCTCAACACAGTCATTTTAATAATCCTCATTTTCCTCCATTATTAATTATTCAAATTTATTTCCTTCAAGGTAAACATCTTCTCTGACTTCTAGTCTCCATTCACTTCACCCCTTGAATTACTTTAGTTCTACTTTCATTCTATACTCTTCACCATAATTCCTCGAAACCTCCTTCACTGCCTATATTCTATCTTCTCTAGTTGACTTCCATATAAAAGAAAAGGGTACCAGTGGAGGATGGTGAGGCTTGCAGTATCATGTCTCAGATTTGCCAGTATAATGTGATCTTAGGAAGCATAATAGATTAGATTGATATTTGTTCAAACCAAGACAGGGACACTTTCAATTGAAAAGAGAGAGCCTTAAAGAAGCAGAGCCTAAGGTCCCTTAGTATCTGTTGACTTCCTTGTGGAGACTTGAAGATTTCCTGGAGTTTTATTACTAACAGAATGCATCTGAAAGGCCAGCTAATTCCAAAGACACAGTTATTCTTAGTTGTTTAATAAAAAAAAACATAAAGTCCACCTGGGTAGGAAAATTAGAGATTAAAAAAAAACTAATTAAACTTAATTGGGTCACTCTGGGCAGACTGATTACCCTATTTGATTGGTCTCCGGAGAATCTGATCTTAGATTTACCAAAAGCAATTTGGCAAAAGAAAGCCTGAAGGCAGGACAGGTGCTATATTTCTGTCTGGCTGAAGATATACTTTTTAGCAAGAAATAAGAAATAGGTTAAAATAGGAAAGAATGTACTGCGATGAAGCACAACCACAAACAAGTCATTCCAGATCCATCTATTTTCTCATAGAGTGGAACAAAGGGAATGATTTTGGTTATTCAGTTAACAGTCTTATTTTACAGAAGACCCTGCATTTCTTTCACTTGAATTAGCCAATTATTTTACCAGTTTTCTTTGCAAGTTCTTTCATGCTTGCAATCCAAAACATAACCCAAGGAGAACTATGTAGAAAAATCAGACACATGGAAGAGAGTCAAGTTTGGCTGAGGGACATGAATCACAATTTATCAAGAATAACAGCATTGGTTACTAGTATTTGAGGGCAATCAGCTTCTCCCACCAACATATATAATTATGATAATCATTTATTCTGGAACCATTTATTTTGAATGTGGTTAATCTGACTCATTAATACAGGTTTCAATTGCATCAAGATAAAAAAGGTTTTGCATATACAAATAAATTTAGTGAATTCATTCATATGTATATGTGCAATACATATTACATTTCATATGTATATTCACATGTATATGTAAAATACATATACACATAAGAATTTAGAGAACTTTAAGGATTAATTGAATTTACTTTACATACAGAGCTATGTTTCTCAAAGCAGTCTGGGGAACACCTGCATTAGATTCATGAATTTAAAACACAGATTTCTGAGCCCCAACCCATGCTACTAAATCAGAATCTCTGCTAGTCTGTCCAGGAAACTGCATTTTAAAAAATGCTTTCTAGGTGACTCTTAATCACCATAAAATCTGGGAAATTAACTTCTGATATTTTGCTGAGTGCAAAGTAGTTACAAGTTTAAATACCAGTTCCATCATCCCATATGACATTGGATAAGTCATTATATTTTTGTACCTCATTTCCTTGTTTCTAAAATGAGGACATTATGAGTCCCTACCCTAAAACATTGCTGCTGAGATTAATATTTGGAAAGTGTTTAGTACAGTGTCTGGCTAAATAAATCTTGGCTCCAGGTGTTATTAATAGTAACATTACCTAGATAAAAAATACTAAGGCAATAAAAAATGTGGTGTCTCAATGAACTTCATGTGGTGACCCTTTTATATTACATGGTTTCAGTTAGTGCAACATGCTAAACATTCTTCATTAAAAGTTAATTGGTATTTATGTTTCTATTTACATAAGATGTAAATATAAATAGTTTATATAGATGGAACTGGATTAATGGTTAGGTAGGGGTGGGGAAGGATAGACAGACTGACAGATGACTGCTTAGAGATTTGGGGTTTTTCTTTTGGGAGCAATAAAAATGTTCTAAAAGTTTTTGTGGTTATGGATGCACAACTCTGTGATTATACTAACGCTCACTGACTGTATATGTTGGATGAATTGTATGGTGTGTGAACATATCTCAACAAAACTGCTATTATAAAAACATACATTAAAAAAGCTATTTGGTATAGTTCCTTGAACCCTCTTTATCTTGCTGTCTTTTAAATTGTAATCCTAACACAAAGGTAGCAGTCATTGTCTTGAATGAGTGAGTGAGTGAATGAATGAATAAATAAATAGGCAAGGAAATTTTCCTTGGCATAAGGACAACCCAATAGACCTTGTGACCAGGATGCCTACACATGACGATAGGGAACAAGGAAGTAGGTGTAGATCCTATGTTCACCTAATTAGCCAATAAGACAGGCTGATAGCCCAGAAAGAAAAAGAAACTCTCAGACCCTAGCCAAAACTGTCAAAACTATATTAACATAAGTTATGTTTCTCAGTATTCTGACACATTTCATCAAGACAAGAAATTTAACAAAAAGGAAGATGATGCAAAGACCACATTCAAATTATCCTTGCTCTGTCAACCACAGTTTTCATTCTGTTCCCATAGATATACATGCATTAGCCCCATTAATTTAATTCTCAGAAAACTGTGAAAGGAAGATATAATCCCTTTTCACAGAGAAGGAAAATAAGGTTCAGTAAGATTAAGTAACTTAGCCATGGTCACCTTCTGCACTCAATCAGTAGCTGGATATTTCTGGCTCCAGAGTCTTGCTCTTGATCACTCGGCCAAAATAGTAGATACGGAGAAAACTGCTGAGTGCCCGGCACTGGACTTGCATCTGGGGACACGGAAGTGACATGTCTTCATGGAGCTTTCCATCTAGCAGGGAAGGTGGAAAATGAATACATCCTGGTCAGTACTTTAAGTGCTATGGACCATGGGAGGCATTAAGAGTAGTAGGAGCATGTAACAGAGAGACTAATTTTACTGTGAAGGCCCGGGAAAGCTTCCTGGAAGAAGGAACATTTTACCTGAGACATGGACAACAAGCAGGATCAATAAGGGAAAGGGAAAGAGAAAGTATTGTCAAAGTCAGGGGCTGCCTTAATTTTTAGGTGGAGTCACTGCCGACTGTGGAACAAAATTCATTGTGAGCCTAAGAAATGCCTTAGCCTTGAATGTTCCTCTTAGCTTCTAATCCTTTAAAACAAAAAACAAAAAAAAAAAAGTTTCAATAAGTGAATAGCTGGGAATTTTAAAGTAGATATGTGAGTAAGCAACTAAACAGGTTTTGTTCCTCTTTTGATCTGCTAATGAAGTATAAAAAAGTTGCAAATTCTACACTTTTGTTCCCTTGCTACTCCTGTTCTCCTATACCTCTTGAATGCATATGTCTTCTCAAAGTTTCCCCTTTGCTAACCCAGTCTTACTTCACATCTTCCCTGTCTCCAAGTTCCTCCTCTACTTTTTAAAGGTTGAGTTTAGAGTACAAAGTTTTCAAGGATAAACCGAACTCCTTGGAGGAAGAAGCCACCGAATGTAAAGTAGAAATGGAAAATAAATAATGTATATTGCAATTTGATGTTGTGGTTTCCATCAGAACAAATACATAAGGACTGGGGCACTTCTCTGAGAAAAGAGATTCTTCATCATGCAGGTTTGGCTAAGATGTTCAGCAGGCTTTTCTCCCTGAGCTGTCAACAAGTAACCCACCCCCAACAATTTTGAAATTAAATAAGAACTTTGAATACTGGCATATATTAAATACCCTTTTAAAATTTTCATATTATAGAAACGTATGGTGGACACAGCCTAAAGTGAACACCCCCACCCCCGAGTATGATCTCTTCCTCTTGAGTGTGGGTGGAACCTGTGAGCACTTCTAAGCAATAGAATATGGCAAAGGTGATGAGATATCCGTCCTTTGATTATGTTACATGATACAAGACTCTGACTCAGAAGCCTGGAAAGACATTCTCCTGCTAGCCTTAAAGCAGAGGTTCTTAACCTTTTTTGTTCCACAGACCCCTTTGCCAGTCAGATGAAAAACATGGACCCCTTACTAAGTCCACACTATACTGTGTATTATTTAATAAATATATCACACCTGCACCAACACATCCCCAGAAGAATAATGATTCTTTAAAATTTTACTTCAACCTCATGGATCCCTTGTTAAGAACTTCAGCCTTAAAGTAAGTTGTCATGTTGTGAAAGGATCTATGAGGAAACTCACATAACAAGGAAATATAGGAGACTTCCAGTAGCTGAGAACAACCACCACATACAGCTGAAATAAAATGGGAGCAGGGGGACCATGGTTCTACAGCTTCCAGGAGGTGAATTCTGACAACCTGAAAGATCTTGGAAGGAGGACCTTCCCAATTCAAGCCTCTAATGAGAATGCAGCTTGGCTGGCACCTAGAGTGCAGCCTCGTGAGACTCTGATCAGAGATCTCAGCAAAGCTGTGAACAACTTGTTTTGGTTTGCTAAAAGCTGCTGAAAGCTATGTACCTGAAATGGGTTGGCTTTCACAGTGGGGATTTATTAGGTTACAAGCTTACAGTTCTGGAGCCATGAAAGTGTACAAATCAAAGCATCATCAGGTGCTGCTTTTCTCCCTGAAGACCAGTGATCCTGGACTCATACGACAATGCACATGGTGGCATCTGCTAGTCTCCCTTCTCTTCCGAGTTTCGTTGCTTCCAGCTTCTGGCTTCCTCTCTCTTGATTTCAGTGCCTGGCTCCCATGGCTTTCTCTCTGTGCTCCCATAGCTTTCTCTCTATGCTCTGTGGATTTCTCTCTGTGTCTCTTTCCCTATTCATCTTGTTTATAAAGGACTCCAGTAAAAAGGTTTAAGACCCACCGTGGATCAAGTCCTACTGAAGTAAAATCAAAAGAAGGTCCCACCTACAATAGGTTCACACTCACAGGAATGGATTAGCCATTAGCCATAAGGACATGATTTTCTGGGGTCCATAAAAGCCTCAAACTACCACAACTCCTGACCCATGGAAACATTGAGATAAATATCTGGTTGTTTTTTTTTTTTGTCCTTTACTTTTAATACTGTAATATCTTCTTATAAACAGATTGCTGTTAAAGGGTGGCATAAAACTGATTTGGGGCCTTTTAAAGGTGAACCGATCCTGGTCTTTTATAATTTTTAGAATTTTCTTCTTAACAAAAGCAACATATATAACAAATGTATATTTTTCTCAAGAGGGCATGTACAGACACTTTTGGAACAGCAACAAGAGGAGATTTGACAATGCTCTCACCAGTGAGGAAGCCATAACTGGTGAAAACTATTTTTTAAACCCAACTATTTAAAGCCTTTAGACATTTTCCCAAGGGCATGGCAACTAGAAAGACATTTATTCAAGAAAATCTACTAAATCTTGGTAAAAGCAGCAAGTCTATGGCATTTTGAGTCATTACCTAATCCCCACTCCCAGTTAAGCTTGACTGAATCTCTACCCCAAGAAGGTGCATCCAAGAACACAAGTATTCCTCTATCCCCGCCTCCTAGTCTAGGGCTACAGTATCTCCCCTGGAGGGGCAGTCTGTTACCATTTCTTATGTCCCCAGCTCTGTGTTGCAGAAGCTCTATTGCAGGCAAGAGCAGCAAAGAGGTCAGGGACTCCCTACTTCCACCTAGTTGTCAGTCAAAGGGGAAGGCTCTCCCCAGGTGCAACAGGCCAAAAATACTGGGCCCTGATGGCTCTCTCCCCAGGTAGTTGGGGGGGCTGATGTTTTCATGCTGGGAAAAGCAAGCCAAGAAGACATGCTACTGTCCCATACCATAACTGCTCATAAAGAGGTGGTGTCACTTCTAGAGAAGCAGGTCACTGTTCTTACCCCAAAAGCGGTAGTGCAGAGGTGTTGATGGAAAGCCACTGAGAGTACACTGGTAACCTCATGAGAAAAACAAGCTAAATCATAGACCAGATATGAGTTTAACACAGAGAGGAGAGAAAAAGACAGCTAAAAAAGCCTCGAGGGGTCAGAAGGAAACTCAAAGTCTGGCTTCAAAGACAATCCCTGAAAAGAGGCCAAATTTAATTGGATAAGGTGTGGAGCAATTTATGCACCAAGACTGTTAAAAACAATAGAGCAATCAGCCAGCAATTAGTGGAGGGCTCACAGCTGGTGTGATATCATCAGAAGCAGACATTTAACACAGATATCAGGAGAAAAGACAGTCTAAAAAGGACTTGATCAAAAGCCACTATCATCCCAGGCTGACTATGTGTATGTACAAGGCTGTGCCCTCTGCAAAGTAACATCAGAGGCTGCTTTCTGTGGGGAAAATACATGTCACTGAAATAGTCCAACCAAATCACTAAATAAATAAGCAAGCAATTATCAACACTGGAAATCACAAAAATAAGAGTGGAGATAAATGAAATCAAGAATCAAAAACAAAAGAGAGAATCAACAAATCCAAAAGATGATCCTTTGAAAAGATAGATGAAATCAACAAACCTTTAGCTTGACTAACAAAGGAAAAAAGACAGAACTCAAACAAGTAAAATCATAAATGAAAGGGGGACACTACTACCTTTACCAAAGAAATAAAATGGATTATAAAAGGATACTATGAACAACTGTATGCCAACAAATTAGATAACCTACCTAAATGGACAAATTCCTAGAAACACAAACTACTTACACTGACTCAAGAAGAAACAGGCCAATAAAAAGCAAAGAGATTGAGGCAGTAATGGAAAGCCTCCCCCAAAAGAAAAGCCCAGGAACAGATGGATTAACTGGTGAATTTTAGTAAACATTCCAAGAAAAAGAAATGTCAATCTTACTCAAACTCTACATTAAAAAAATGCATTTCATGCAATCTTACTCAAACTCTTCCAAAAAATTGCATTCTAATGCATTCTGTCAGGCCAACATCATCCTAATACCAATGCCAGATAAAGATACCACAAGAAAATTAAATTAGAGACCAATACCCCTTATGAATGTAAATGCGACATTTCTCAATGAAATACTAGAAAACTGAATTTAACAGCACATTGAAAGAATTATACACCATGATCAAGTGTGATTTATCCCAGTTATGCAGGGGTGGTTCAATATAAGAAAACCAATTAATGTAATACAACATATTAATAAAATGCAGGGGAAAACACATGATCATCTCAATTGATGCAGAAAATGCATTTTAAAAAATCCAGCACTCTTTTTTGAAAATTACTTAGAAAACTAAGAACAGAAGGAAACCTCCTCAACATGATAAAAGACATTTTTGAAAAACCCACAGCTATATCATACTCAATGGTGAAAGACTGAAAACTTTCCCTCTAAGACCATGTAGCAGTTTGAAATTATTTTATGAATCCCCAAAAGAGATTGTTTTTAAATTAATCTATTCCTGTGGGTGTGATAACCTTTGATGGCATTAAATTTGAATGAGGGTTCTTTGATTAGATTACTTGAGAAGATCTCTTTAGGGCTTTTGATCTGACTATGTCAGTGAGACAAGACTCAGGTTGAATTTCTGCCCTTTTGCTGGATCTGATAAAAACAAAGATACAGAGAGAGAAAAACATAGATACAGATAAAGGAGTGGTTTTTTTACCCTGCCATCTGAGAGATGATTAGATGATCCCTTAAGCACAAAGCCCCCAAGAGGCTAGGCCCATGGAGCAACTCAAGTAGAGAGAAGTCCCTGAGAGGCTCAAAGAGCTGAGGCCCAGGGAGAGATGAGTCATATGCCTAACAGCTTGCAGTAGTTGATAGAGCAGACCCAGAAAGAAGTAAGCTCTATGCCTGGTTGCCCTCAACTGAGCTCAAACCTTGGCAGAGATGGGCAGCCATCTTGCTTCAAGACATGGCAGCTGACTTGGAAAGAAAGCACTTTTTATGGTGCCTTGATTTGGTCTTTTCATGGCCTTGGAACTGTAAGCTTTTACCCCAAATAAATCCCCTTTGTAAAAGCTAATCTATTTCTGGTACTTCACATTAGCAGCCTTTTGGCAAATTAAACAGACCAGGAACAAGACAAGGATGCCCACTGCCACTTCTCTTATACAAAATTGTACAGGAAGTTCTAGCCATAGCAATTAGGTAAGAACAAGAAATAAAAACCATCCAAACTGGAAAGGAAAAAGTAAAACTTTTATTCTTGTAGTTGCCATGATTCTAGATATAGAAAATCCTGAAAAAGCCACAGCAAAGTTGTTAGACCTAATAAACAAATTCAGCAAATTGGCATGGTAGAAGAATCCACACACAAAAATCAGTAGTGTTATTGTATACTGGTATTGAACATTCTGAAGAGGAAATCAAGAAAAAAATTCCATTTACAATAACAAATAAAAGAATCAAATATCTAAAAATAAATTAACCATGGAAGCAAAGTGTTCATACATGGAAAACCCACAAAACATTGCTAAAATAAACTGAATAAGACCTAAATATATGGAAGGACATTTGTGCACATGGACTGGAAGAATAAATATTGTTAAGATGCCAATTCTACCTAAAGCAATTTGCAGGTTAAACACATTCTGAACCAAAATTCCAACAGCCTCCTTTGCAGAACTAGAAAATCCAGACATGAAATTTACATGGAAGGATAAGGGGCCTAGAATAGCCCAAACCATTTTGAAAACAGAAGAATGAAAACAGCATGTTATTATCACAAGAACAGATGTATAGGCCAGTGGAATTGAATTAATAGCTCAACAATAAATCCTCACATCTATGGCCAATTTATTCTTTACAAGGTTCTAGAGTCCACTTAATGGGGGAAAGAATAATCTCTTCAAAAAATGATGCTGAGAAAATTGTATATCCATGTTCCAAAGAATGATGGTAGACCCCCACCTCTCACCATATGTAAAATCTATCTCAAAATGGATCAAAGACCTTAAAATAAGTACAAAACTATAACACTCCTTGAAAAAAACAGTGAAGCATGTTCAGGACCTTCTGGGCAACAAAAGCATGAGCAAGAAAAGAAAAAAAAATAGATAAATGGGACTTCATCAAAATTTAAAACTTTTCTCCATCAAGGACTTACTTCATCATGAAAGTAAAAAGACAAACAATTCAATGGCAGAAAATATTTGGAAAATACATATCCAATAAGAGTTTAATGTCTAGAATATATAAAGAAACCCTGCAACTCAACATCAAAATGACATACAACAAAATTTTTAAAAGGACAAAAGACTTAAGTATTCATTTCTCAAAGGAATATATGAAAACAGTCAATAAGCACATGAAAATATGCTCAACATCATTTCAATTAGGGAAATGGAAATTAAAACTATAATGAGATATTTCACACCCACTAGAATGGCTACTATTTATAAAATAGAAAATTAAAAGTGTTGGAGAGAATGGGAAGAAATAGGAATACTTTAACATCGTTAGTGGGAATGAAAAATTGTGCAGCTGCTGTGGAAAACAATTTGACAGTTGCTAAAAAAGTATAGAATTACAATATGGCCAAGCAATCTCACTTCTACATACATAACGAAAAGAAACGAAAGCAGGGAGTCAAACAGATATTTGCACACCAGTGTTCATAGTGGCATTATGTACAATTGCCAAAAATGGAAGCAACCCAAGTGTCCATTAACCAATGAATTACTAAAGAAAATGTGGTACATACATACAATGGAATATTATTCAGGCATAATAAAGATTGAAAGTTCCAATATATGTGACGACATGAATGAACCCTGAAGAAAACATGTTGAATGAATTATGCTATATGCAAAAGGACTGAAATGAAATAATTAGAATGAGTAAATTCATAGTCATAAACTACAATACAAGATGCCAGGGGCCAACGTGGGGGTATGAAATGGGGAGTTAAGATTTAAATGGTACAAAGTTTCTGCTTAGGGTGATGGAAAAGTTGTAAAGGATGTTGGTGGTGGTTGCACAACATTGTGAATGTAATTTGCACCACTGATTTATATTTGAATGTGGTTAAAAGGGGATCTTTTAGGTTGTATACATGTTACTAGAAAAAAATATATATATAGGACTGCATAAAACTTAAAAGAATTTTTTTGTAAGGAAAAAAATAGTCAGTGGCCCAGATTCTGCGAATGCATCCCTAACTGGACTAAATATTGCATTTCATCTTTTAGGGTTTCATATAAAATTTTGTTTGCCTCATAATTTTTAGAGCATCCCATACTTGTATGGTAGAGAGAAAGCAGTTTTTAATTACCCGGCCTCTTCGTAAATATTTCAATAACACAGTATATGTTGTTATAAATGAACACACAACTAGCAACTAAGAAGTTGAATATTGCTCAGTAATATGGGGTTTAACCCAAAAGATTTTGAGGTAATTAGTAAATAAGAGTCATATTGTCCTATTCTGTCCCAAATCAATGATTTGCTTAATTCATCACTAGTGGTTCTATTCAGGCATACAAAATTCCTCTACTCTGTGATTTTAGTTTAGGAAAGCCAGCTTTGCCTTTAAAATTAGGCTTATTCACCATTCAAACACACTGGACAAGCAGTTATAGACTCACGTACCATATCTGTGCTTTGTAACTAGGTAGGGTTTGACCATTTACATTTGGAAAAAAAGATCAAAATATTTATTTTGGTATTGAAACAAATTTTTATTAAAGTAAGAAAATATAAATAATATTAACCAATAAAACATAATTATTTCATAGAAAGACTTCTTTATGAAATAAAGATCTAGATGTATTTCTTAATAATTACTTTAAAGGTTAAAAAGGCCTAAGAATGTTTTCCTTTAAAACACATTATGGGGGGTTCTGTGAAGATGGCATCAAAGTAGGCAGGCAGGGCTCAACTCTCTCATAAAAAGAGTGGAGAAAGGGCCAAAAACTGTCCAAAGGACCTGCTTTGGGGGTCAGCAGACCAGGATGGTGCTGTGCAATTCCCAGGAGGGTGAAGGACAGAGAAACGAAGAACTGGAAACAACAAATGTGGTTACTAAACTGCCCCAGCTGCCAAGAAAGGCTACCATTCCCCACTCTAAAGACATTAAGCCAGGATAAAACCCCTGGCTCATTGCAGCTGAGAGGGGAACAGATGTCTTCCTCCCTATTGGCTGTTACAAGGAAAGAGGGAGGGAGAGTTGGAGGCTTCTCTTCAGTGAATTCAGCCATCAGAACCTGCTTTGAATCTCTGCTCAGGCCAGACCAGAAACACTGGAAAGTAGAAATTGAACCAAACATCTCCATGGGAAGACTTACAAATGAGTGCCGACTCCTGGCCAGCCAGGAAATTCCAAGGAGAAAAACAGCTTTTAAGTCTCTCTTTATCCCATCCCTGGGAAAAAAATTGTGCCTTATTAGTGAAACCCTGGCCTGATTTTGATAACTTAAGCTGGGCAATTTTAAAGACTTAGAATAAGTTGAACCAAAACTCAAAAAAGAGCTGTGAAAAAAAAAAAACACTAGGCAAGAGAGAGAGATTGACTATCAGATTAAATTCACCAACATATTCAGATGCCTAGACATCAAAAAAAAATTACAAATCATACTAGGAAACTGGAAGAGATTTAAAGATTTAAGGATTTAAGATAGCTATCAACGAAAATCACACAAATCTACTAAATCAATTTAAAGAATTGAAGGAAAATATGACTAAAGACATAAAGGATATTAAGAAGATACTGGGTGAGAATAAAGAACAAATTGAAAGCCTACAAAGGAAAGTAGCAGAGCTTATGTGTATGAAAGACATGATGGATGAGACTAAAAATACATTCAAGTCACATAACAACAGATTTGATTTGCTTGAAGACAGAATTAATGATTTCAAGAACAGAACATCCAAACTGGAAAAGATAGGAGAATGGAAAGAAAAAATAATGGAAAAAATGGAACAGGGTCTCAGGGAATTGAATGACAATGTGAAACGTGCAAACAAGCATTATCAGTGTCCCAGAAGGAGAAGAGAATGGAAAAGAAGCAGAAAGAATACTTGAGGAAGTAAGGACCAAAAACTTCCCAACCCTTTTGAAAGACATAAATATCAATATCCAAGGAAGACAACACACCCCAAACAAAATAAATATGAATGGACCTACTCTGAGACACTTACTACTCAGAATGACAAATATGAGAGATAAAGAGAGGATTCTGAAAGCAGCAAGAGAAAAGCAAAGCATCACACACAAAGGAATCTCAATATGATTAAGTGCCAGCCTTTCTTCAGAAACCATGGAAGCCAGAAGAATGTCATATGGTATATTTAAGGTACTGAAACAGAAAAACTGCCAGCCAAGAAATCTGTATCTGGCAAAACTGTCCTTCCAAATGAGGGTGAGTTTAAAATCTTCACAGACAAAAAAATAAAATAAGACCTGAGAGAGTATGCTATAAAACACCAGAATTACAATAGACACTAAACGAAGTATTACAGCCTGAAAGGAAAACAAAACAAAACAAAACAAGGGTGGGAGACTTGGAGAAGAGTATAGAAAAGATTATTAGGAACAGTAAATTAAAGGGTAAAAAAACAGACAATAGTAAGATATGACAATGGAAAGCCAAAGGACAAAATGGGTGAAGTAAGTAATACCTTTACAGTAATAACACTAACTGTTAATGGCTTGAACTCCACAATAAACAGACATAGACTGATAGAAGGCATAAAAAAATGTAAGCCATCTATATGCACTCACCTAGGACATAAGGATACAATCAGGTTGAAAGTAAAAGGTTGGGAAAAGATAGTCTACACAAATAGTAAACAAAAAAAAGAGCTGGAGTAGTGATACTCATATTGGACAAATTAGATTTTAAATGCAAAACTGTTATAAGCAATGAATAAGGTCAATATATATTAAGAAAAGGAGTAATTCACTAAGAAGAAATAACTATAATAAATATTTATTCTCCTAAGCTGGGTGTCCCAAGATACATGAGGCACACACTGGCAAAGCTGAAAGAAGAAATAGATATCTCTACAATAATAATTGGAAACTTCAATACACCACTCTCTGTATTTTATAAATCTAGAAATACAAAGCTTGAATAATATGGTTCATGAACTAGAAAAAACAGAGCATTACACCCCAAAACAGTAGGATATACATTCTTTGCAAGCACTCATGGATCCTTCTCCTGGATAGACCACATGTTGAGTCACCAGACAGGACTCAATAAATATAAAAAGATTGAAATTATATAAAACACATTCTCCGATCATAACGGAACAAAACTGGAAATCAAAAGTGGATGGAAATAAGGAAAATTCACAAATATATGGAAATTAAACAATACACTCTTAAATAGTTAGTGGGTCAAAGAAATTGCAAGAGAATTCAGTAAGTATCTTGAGACAAATGAAAATAAGAACACAACATATCAAAACCTATGGGAGGGAAGCAGATGTGGCTCAAGCAATTGAGCTCCTGCCTACCACATGGGAGGTCCCAGGTTTGGTTTCCCATGCCTCCTGGAAAAGAGGAACAAGACAGTGAGCTGGCACAATGGCAGGTGAATCGAGCTGATGATGCAACAAGGAGACACAAAAAGGAAAGAAAATGAGAGACACAACAAAGCAGGGAGCTGAGGTGACTCAAGAAATTGAGCACCTCTCTCCCACATGGGAGGTCTCAGGCTCAGTTTCCAGTGCCTCCTAAAAAGAAGACAAGCAGACACAGAGGGCACACAGTGAATGGACACAGAAAAGCAGACAGCAAGTGCAAAAACAATGGAGGGGGGCAGAATATAGAAATAAAATAAATCTTTAAAAAAAAAACCTATGGGAAACCACAAAGGCTTTGCTGAGAGGGAAATTTATAGCCCTCAATATTTACATTAAAAAAGAAGAAAGAGCTAAAACTGAGGACCTAACTGTATACCTGGAAGAACTAGAAAAAGAACAGCAAATAAATCCCAAACCAAGTCAAAGGAAAAAACAGTAAAGGTCAGAGCTGAACTAAACGAAATTAAGAAAAAAAGGAAAAAACAATAGAGAGAATCAACAAAACCAAAATAGATTCTTAAAGAAGATCATCATAATCAACAAACTCTTAACTAGACTGAAAGAGAAAAAAAAAGGAAGACACAAATAAATATAATCATAAATGAAGAAATAAGCAGGATAATAAATGGATATTATGAACATCTTTAAGCCAAAGAACTAGACAGTGTAAATGAGTTGGACAAATTTCTAGAAATATACAAACTACACTGACCCTAGAAGAAATAGAAGACCTCAACTAACCAATCACAAATAAAGAGATTGAAACAGCCATCACAAACTTCCCAAAGATGAAAAGCCCAGGACCAGGCGGCTTCACAAGTGAATTCTACGAATCATTCAAAGATGATCTAATATCAATCTTGCTCAAGCTCTTCCAAAAATGTGAACAGGAAAGAATGCTACCAAACTTATTCTATGAAGCGAATATCACCCTAATACCAAAACCAGATAAAGATACTACAAAAAAAGAAAATTAAAGACCAATATCTCTAATGAAAACAGTTGCAAAAACCCTCAACACAATATTTGCAAATAGAATCCAAAAGCACATTAAAAGCATTATACATCATGACCAAGTGAGTTTTATCCCAGGTATGCAAGAGTGATTCCACACAAGAAAATCAATTAGTATAATAAACCACATTAATAAATTGAAGAGGAAAAAGCCCACGATCCTCTTGATTGATGCAGAAAAGGCGTGGGACAATATACAGCATCCTTTCTTGATAAAAACACTCCAAAAGATAGGAATAGAAGAAAGTTTTTACATATGGTAAAGTGCATATATGAAAAACCTACAGCTAGCATTGTACTGAATGGTAAAAGATTGAAAGCTTTCACTCTGAGATCAGGAACAAGAGAAGGATGCTCATTGTGATCATTTTTATTCATTAAGGTGCTAGAAGTTCTAGGTAGAGCAATTAGACTAAATGAATAAATAAAAGGCAACCAAATAGGAAAGAAGTAAAACTTTCACTTTCTGCTGATGATACGATCCTATATCTACAAAATCCTGTAAAATCTACAATAAAGCTACTAGAATTAATAGACAAGTTCAGCAATGTAGCAGGATACAAGATTAATATGCAAAAATCAATAGCGTTTCTATACACTACTAATGACTAATCTGAGAAGGAAATCAGAAAAAAATTCCATTTGTAATAGCGACTAAAAGAATCAAATATTTAGGAATAAACTTAACCAAGGACATAAAAGAACTGTATTCAGAAAACTACAAAACATTGCTAAAGTAAACCAAAGTAGACTTAAATAAATGGAAGACATCCGTGTTCATGGACTGGAAGACTAAATATTATTTAGATGTCAGTTCTTCCCAAACTGATTTATAGATTCAACACAATCCCAATCAAAATCCCAACAGTCTTTTTCTGCAGAAATGGAAAAGCCAATAATCAAATTTATGTGGAAGGGTAAGGGGCCCCAAATAGCTAAAAATGTCTTTAAAAAGAAGAATGGTTAAAAAAAAAAACAGGGGCCCGGCTAGATAGCTCAGTGGATAAAGAGCGCGCTGGGGTACCACATGGGAGGCCCTGGGTTCGGG
>PVKH010005346.1:0-22153 GCA_004027955.1 Chaetophractus vellerosus
CACTTGTACAGTTACTGAAACCCTTTACCTGTGTTCTGCAATTCTGAAGAAGATAGACTGCTATTTTTTGCTAGTTGTTCAAAGATTCTTATGGGAACAGATCCCTGAACATTGTATGACTCCTTCTTGTTCAACTTGAAGTTCTTGCATGATTTTTCTGTCAGCTTACTATTTTTCTAAAAAAATAATAAAAGATACAGAAAGTTTGACAATGAAGATGAGTAAGAAAAAATTGAAATAAGCTAGCAAGCTACACAAAGATATTGAGGAGCCTTAAAATCATATTGCTATGTGAGAAAAAACAGTTGAATATGCTACTTACTGTATGATTCCAACAATAGGCCATTTTGGGAATTACAAAACTATACAGACATTTTTATAAAAATCACTGCCCCAGGTTGGAAGTGAGGGTAGAAGTAATGAATGGATGGAGAAGAGTACATTTTTAGGCAGTGAAACTTTTCTGTATGGTCTTGTAATGGTAGATATATGACATTGTACATTGGTTGAAACACATTTACTGTATTATAAAGATTGAATACTGATGTAAACTGTAGACTTTAGTTACTAATAATGTATCCATATTGGTTCATCTATTGTAACAAATGTACCACACTAATGCAAAATGTTAATAATAGGGGAGATCCATGTGTAGAGGGTGTGGTGAGGTATATGTGAACTCTTTCTACATTATGTGCAATATTTCTGTAAAACTAAAACTGCTCGGAAAGAAAAAAATAGTGGATAGGATAATGGAAAATTAGGTAAAGTGCTTTTCCTAAAAAAATTAGAAATGCCAAGACATAATAAAATGACAAAAGCTCAAAACCACATTACTCATTAAGGAAATGCATATTAAGCCATCCACAAGGTACTCATTTAGTATATATTTGCATAATATTAGTGCAAAAAAAAAACAAAGAAAGAAAAAGAAAGAAATTTTAAAAGCTTTGTCTGCTAAGGTGAGAGAGTGATCACACAGGAAATGTCAGAGCCAGGATTGTACCCAGGTGTTTAGTTCCAGATCTTAAACAGTACTCTATATTCATTAGTCAGAAACAGTCATACTTGTAGAGATAATTTAAACAACTGCATACCCTTCAGTCTGCATTTTGCCTCCTAAAAAGGATATTCTAGTTGATGCTCCTCTATGGCATTAGTCTCAAAAACCAGACTACATTTTCCAGTACTTTCTTTATGAGATTCTTCCTTTTGACAGAAACTTGCTCACATATTCTCCCTGCATCTAGCTTTTCTACAACATCAGCTTGATGAGAAATGTTTTCCAATTTCGAATGCATAAAACTCTTACTCATGGTTTAAATCTTGCTGCTCCCTTCAAATATGCCAGCTCCTATCATTTGGAAATGGATTCTTGGTTTGACATGGTCCTAGGGCCCCATAAACTTGGACATCATTCTGGCAAAGAGCCCTATAGGTAGTAATCAAATGAATGTAACACCTCTCTTCTCATTCCCTTTTTATTGGAATTTATTTATAAATAAGACACTAGGGGCAGGTATATGGAGATCAAAATACTGATAACTCTGAAAAGCTAATGGAAAATTTTAGATCGGTGGTTAGGTGTTTGCTAATATTTCACCCCTGAGTTAGATTTCATTCCCCCAGACATCATTGCATTTGAAAAATTGCCTGTTTCTCTTAAAGCAAAAAGCTTGCCAGATAGAATTTACTGTATGGCCATAGAGAAGACCCCAGTGCAACTTCTTGTTATGCTAACTGCAACGTGGTAATTCTCAGTGAGTGGAATTTAGTAGGCTCAGTTCTTTCACGCATACTTTCCAATCTGATAAATCAATCCTCCTCCTATTAAGGCATGGATTGGAAAAGAGAAACTAAAAGAGATACTTGTAGGATAGGGTTCTCAAACATCAGGGGTTATCAGAATTGCTTTGCATGCTTGTTAAAACACAGATTGCTCAGCCCCAACACTAGAGTTTCTGATTCAGCTTGTCTGGGATGGAGCATGAGACTTTCTAGAAAGTTCACAGGTGGTGCTGCTGCTGCTCTTCTGGGAGTCCAAACTGTAAGAACTACAGTTACAGTGAGTTAGAATTATCTGGGTGATCTTTTAGCAAATGCTGATGCTTGGCCCCATATAACCCAATCTAATAGTGTCTGAGAGAGGGGCCCTGATGCTGGGATTTGATACATTCTTTCTAGGTGATTCTGATATTCAGGAAGGATTAAGAATCATTGCACATAGCAGTAGTTGCCTTATATAGATGGCAAGGGCCAGGGAAATGTGAAGTTTTCTTTTAATGTTTAAATTCATACAACTTAGCCATTGGGGGTTATCTGTTTCTGCAGTTGAAGAGAAAAACAGAAGGGATAACACAAGTTTGTAATAAAAATTTTTTGACATACATAGAAGGTTGTACTATGTTTACCTTTGGAGCATTGCAACATACCAATAATACTTTCCCTTACTTAAATAAGAATATTTTCTCATTCTTATAGAGATAAATTTGTCTTTATACCAATGTTTTCACTCTTCTTTTTTTTTTCCTTTAAAAAATAAAAATTGACCAGAAACCACAAAAATAATCAGCACTGGGTTGAGTTACCTTTGTTAGGGACATTTATATAAACCATATGTAAACAATTTTAACTGGGATGATTACTTTCATTCTATAAAGGCTTTTTTTCTGTTTTATTATGAAACACACACACACAAACACAGAGGATGTTAAGAGTAATAATAAATCAAACACTCAGGAAAGAATCAATCAATTTAATAATAAACCTGTGTTTTGAAGCTTCCAGGATGACTTTCACTGAATCATCATTCAAAAGGTAACTAATAACCTGAATTTTGTATTTATCATCTCTTTGGTATTTACATAGTATCATCACAATTCTAAATTGTTTACCAAAGGGAATGTACAAATTTACAATCCCATCAGCTGTTTATGAGTGCTGTTTTTACTTGGCATCCTCGCCAACATTTGGTATTGTGATATGAGTTATGAATCTCTAAAACCCTAATTCTTAGTGTGTATTATAATTTAAAAGACTATAACTTCACTCTGAAGTAAGTTAATATAATAAATAAAAGAACAAGCCAGTAAATACAAAGAAAAGTATTAATTAAAATGTCAGGGGGTTGTTTGTCTCAAAGGCTTTCAGAATATACCTAGCTTACTCAGTCTTCCTTGAATTTCCTCTCATGCAATTCTCTCACTCAAAGATAGCAACACAGAGTAGAACCAGATCACTTACTTGGCTACCAATTTGCAAAATTCTGACTACTTGTAACTTAAAGTTGTATCAATCTGAAACTGGTCATGAGAAGATAATAAGAAGCTAAATTACATTGTTCACTAATACCTCCCTCTTATAATTCATCATCAGTATACACTGAAATGCGTGATCATTTTCCCATATATTTTGGAGATTATTAGGCTGTTGTTCTCTATTTGTAATAAAATCCAAATTCTGTATTACGGCCTACACTGCACCTCGATCACCTCATTGTCTACATTTCAACCCTATTGGTCTCCTTAAATATCTCAAACAATAACATGTTCTTTCCCTCTTCTCAAACAGCACACACTGTTTCCTTTTCCCACCCTCTGAAAAATAAGTGAGTGAGTGGAAGAGTAATAGTGGATTTCCATTAACATTACCTGTACCATTTGCAATGCTTTCCACATTATCCCGGGACCTGCATGTTCCATGAACATCTTATCAATGTCAAAACAGGATCCATGACACCATTTTGGCACATCTCACATCTAAATACTGCAAAGCAGTGTCTTGCAAACTTAATGCACTTCTTTTGGCTTCCTCTGTTTATAAAAGAATCAATGCTTTACTTACACAGCTTTTCCCATAATCTGTGTTTCTGGTATAGAGCCATATGCACATATGTTTTTTCTACATTCTTGCCTCTTAATGGTGATATATGCAATTTACCAAAATCTGTACCAACACATTCATATTTTACCTCGTTAAACTTGAAAATAATACTGTCCCTTATTTCGTCATGTTCATACTTATTTTCATCTTAGGATTTTTATATTTCTACTAAATTTTTTCCCTGCCTATGTAAAATGAAATAATACCCACATATAATACTAGTTGCTTATTCTTAAAAACATGTCACCAGACTTGGTGTTTCACAGTTCTGATCCCACTAATTCCTCACAACAGCATTAGCTGGAAATTGTTATTCCAAATTAGCACAGGAGGAAATTGACTTCAGAGAAGTTAAGTAACCTGTTTAAGGTTACACTGCTAACAAATGACCCTGTCAGGGCAGTTGATCTTAAACCAAACACATAGATACCATATTATGCATTTCTATATTTTTGAGCACATGTACACTGGACAAAATTTCATTCACATTTCTTACTTATAGATTTGCTTCCCTCTGATATTTTCTAAAGTGGCTTTCTCCCTCTTTCTCTTTGCTATGATATATCCAATGTGGAAATTGAGCCAGTTTTTATTACTTTGTTTTTGTAAATTTCAGTGAATTAAAGTGTAAGACAGTGAGAATTTAATGAACGTCTACAGCCAAAAGCTAGAGCGAAAGGCAGCAATGTTCAGAGATCTGAGGGAGTCTCATGTTGGCCTGATGTTGAGGCCAGCTTGTACAGGCCAGCTGTACATTCCTTCATACAGATGAAGTATATGTCAGGTGTTTGGATATATGAGGTGGTGAGAATATTTCCTCTTGAAAGCCTACTAGGTATCTAATGATAGAGTACTATTTTGAAAAGTATTGTACAACATTTAAAGATTTTTAAAATTTATCTCCCCCCACCCCCCATTGTTTGGGGTTGCTGTGTGCTCTCTGTGTCTGATTGTCTTCTCATTAGGAGGCACTGGGAACTGAACCCAGGACCTCCCATGTGGAAAAGAGGCGCTCAATCACCTGAGCCACCTCAGCTCCCTGGTATGTTGTATCTCTCGTTGTCTTTTTTCTTTGTGTCTCTTTTATTGAGTCATCTTGTTGCGCCAGCTCGTCTTCTCCAGGAGGCACCAGGAACTGAACCCAGGACCTCCCATGCAGTAGGCAGAAGCCCAATTGCTTGGGCCACATCTGCTTCCCTTGTAGAACACTGATAAGCATAGAAACATACCATGTTGACTTAGTAGCAACATCTGTCTTGGTTGTTCATTGAAGGTGAGATATGAATGGAAGCAGGCCCCATGTGTCTTTTCTTTTGCTGATTTAGCTTTGAGTCTTTTTGTTGTAATAAATCATAGGCAAAAGTACAACTATATGCTGACTCCTATGAGTCCTCCTAGCAAATTATCAAACCTGGGGGAGGTCTTAGGGTGACCCCCAACACAAGATGAGATTAGAAGATGTAGGTGAGGTCAAAGCCTTGGTGAAGTGGTCTAGAGGTCAGGACATCTTTAATCCAATCTCAGAAAAAGCCTAGAAGGCAAGGTAGATGTGGCAGTATGTGATAATTCATGAATTCCAAAGAAAGAGAGAGGATTGTTTTTGTAAACTGGTATGTTCCTCTGGGTGTGATGCATTTTGGTTGTATTAGATTCAGTGAGGGGCCTTTGATTAAGTTTACTTGATAAAATCAGTTTAGGGCTTCTGATTGGGCTATATCAGTAAGGTGTAGCTCGGGTTGAGACCCTGCCCCCTTTCGCTTATATAAACGGACACTCACTCAAGAAGACACACAGAAGAAGGCAGAGGAAAAAGAGAACTCCATAGACATGGAAGAGGAGAGAACTTTGATCCTACAGGCCTTGGAAGAGAGATGAGTCATTTGCCCGATAGTTTGCAGTTGATATAAGAAGCCCTGAGAGATGAACCCTATGCTGGCCTACAGCTTAGATCAGAAGAAACTGGGCCCACGAAGCCTTAAGAGGAAGAAAGAACAAAAGACCAGGCAGAGATCACCTGTGATCTTTCTTCAACAAGTGACAGCAGACTTTGGTGAGAAAATAGCCTTGAGTTGGACTCTTTAGGGCCTTGTAACTATAAGCTTTTACCCCAAAAAATATCCTTTATAAAAGCCAACAGATTTCTGGTACTATGTATCAGCACCCTTTTGGCTGACTATTACAGAATGGTTATACAGAAGAAAAAATCAAGACCAGGATTAGATACAATTATTTGTTATCCAACCACATTATAGATCTTGAGGACATTGACAATCAGCTGGTGTGTCAAAGCTGCTCATAAGGTCAAAACTGACTCATGGTCAGATATTGTTTTGCCTAGAAGTTAATTGATTCAAATGTCTAAATCTGAAGAAATATTTTAATTATCCCAATATAACAAGCCAGTATGAACGTTTTAATTTATAGATGAGAGATACAGAAAGATGATGGAAGGATAGATGATAGATAAATGATAAGAGAACTCTGTGTTTGAGCTATTTGTTTTATCTTGTTTTAGTTTTCATAATTTCTTTGATCTCTTGGACATTGACTGAAATGGTTTTTAAAATAAAGCAAGTAGACACAAGTGAAAGAGCATATTAAGAGCTTTTTGTGGTATCTTTGAGTGTGCCTAAACTGAACCTGCTGCTACCTCTTATCTCATTGTATTATCAGATACATATTAAGTAGGATTTGGCATTTCATACAGTCATACAGGGAGGACATTACTGGCAAACTCCCCACTTTGAGGTGAGTGTTTGGGTCCAGCTTTAATATTGTGCCTCACAGAGTCATGGTAAAGATGTATTCAAGTGGGTCAGGGAGCATTTGGTTTCATTGGTTCCCTGATCTAAAGGTGAGCTCTCTCTTTTGGAACAGTCTTGTTTTCCTGTTGTCTGTCCTTGTGGCTCTACACAATGCCCATAGGTGGGTTATATAAATGGTTTTCTAATAAAAAATCACACCAGGTATTTAGAGAAGAATTATTCATACTAGCCAAAAGGTAGAAACCCAAGTATCCCTCAACGGATGAGTAGATAAACAAAATGTGGTACATATACATGCTGAAATATTATTAGGCCTTAAGAAAGAATAAAGTTCTGAGCCTTGCAGAAACATGTCTCAATCTTAAAATATTATGCTGAGTGAAATAAGTAAGGCACATAGGGATAAACACTATGATTTCACTTACATGAAATATGAGAAAGAGCAAATTCATAGAGATAGACAGTAGATTAGAGATTACCAGGTGATGAAGGGAGGAGAAAGAAGGGAGAGCTGTTGATTGGTGGGTATTAAAAAAAAGTTTATTTTTTTGCCCTAACTTTGGAGCTCTGAGGGAGGTTTGTCTTTGTATTGGGCATTGATTACTGTAGTAGAATGTATCTTCAGCTATGGTGTTAAAGCAAATGCTCACCAAAAATTTCATACATTAATCTCTAGTAAAATAGGATTGGCCACTAAACATTATATTCAGCAGACTTTGTCATTTCCAGTGGAATGAATCTTAAAAGGGAAGAGGGGAAAAAGCCTCTTGCTCAGAATGTCCTGTGTGAAAAAGGGGTACTTAAGCTAAGCAATGTATTTACACTTGAAATTGCTCAGCCTTAGTTCTCTGCATATCACTTTTCAAATTAACAGTGCTTTTTAAATTGGCAAATCCCTCAGCAGGCTGTAAGATGGCCAGCATGGTCTGACAGTTTACCAAGTTTTCCCACAGCATGGGACAATTTATACTCATAATTGAGCAATATGTAGTTTATTTTTGAAGCCTCTGTATTTACCCACCAGTAGTGGTGACTACTGAGCTCCCTCCCTGACCTTTATTTCCTTGTGAAATAAATTCTAAACTAGCATAGAAACCCAAAATCTGTGGGCGGGACTGTTTTGATTCTCCATTTTAGGCTTGCTAAATACAGCCTGAAATTTACACATCATCTTCAGAACTGATCTCTTCAGCTTATTAAATAGATATGTGTGATAGTTTGAAGCTGTATTTACCCCAGAAAAACATGTTCTTAAATGTAATCTATTCCTGTGGGTGTGAGTAGGGCCTCTTGATGAGGCTACTTCAGGTAAGATGTGACCCACCTTGATCAGAATGAGTCTTAATCCTATTACTGGAGTCATATCTAAGCAGAATGAAATTCACACAGAGGTAAAGAACGCCACAGGAAGCAAGAAACTGAAACAGAACCCAGAAGAGAAGGGAAAAACCAGGAGATGCAGCCATATGACTTGCCATGTGACAGAGGAGCCAAGGATCGCCAGCAGCCAGCCTCAGAACACTGGTCTTTGTGAAGAAAACATTGCCTTGATGATGCCTTGATTTGGACTTTTTCCCAATTTCAAACCATGAGCAAATAAATTCTCATTGTTTAAGTTGACCCATTTCATGATGTTTGCTTAAGCAGACCATGACACTAAAACAATATGTCAGTTAAAAATTAGAGAATATTATCTGGGACAGGCATTATAGGTTGTCTCACAAGATCCATTTCCTATGATTTCTCCCTTATCTGGTTTTGCTCTAGTAGGATGAAAGTCCTCATTCTCTCTGGCTCCCTGGGAACTATGGTGGCCAATAATAGGTAAGAGAACTCTGATGTCACAGTCCATTTTACCTGCCTCCTCCTTCTGCCCTGAATGCTGATAATGTGGCTGAAAGTTAGTGCTTACTTATGACCTCTAGAGAATGACTTTGGGGAGCAGAGATGTCCTGGCTCTGATTGCAGTAATAAATTGAACTAATCTCTTAACTGCCTAATTTGAGACTACATGCTATCTGGTGAGAAAAGCTTATTTTCTTAAACCACTATAATTATTTTGCTGCAGACTAGGTTAAATTTAAATAAAATATAACCTAATTGTAAACCATAGATGAGTGGTATTGTTCACCTGGCTCACTGAACAATGAAAAGGTATGTCTCTAACCACAAAAGAAAATTGAAGTTAACAGCAAGATAAATTTTCACAGCCAAATTTGGGGATGGAAATAAAGCTTCTACTCTCTAAAAAGCATACACAGATTATTAAAAATAATGATTTAGGAAAAAAAGCAAACATCAAATTGAGAGTATTAGTATAGTGGACATTTATCGGTGCCTTTGCATCATTCATTCCTCCTATGCAGTTTCCTAGTAGCACCTGGAATTTCTCACCAATAATGTATGTGGGGATGGTTCAGTCCACTTCTGTTTCTAGGACTATACCAAGATTGGCTAAAGGTAATCAACATATCCCATGAACTTGGACAACATGATTCTCCCATTAAGTGGATATAAAGATCTCTGCAATTAGCATTCATTAGTCTTAACTACATGGCTTTTATTCATTATTGGGAAAAGAGACTCTCTCTTTCCTGTGGATATGAACATCGGAGCATTTAGTAGAAGATTTTCTAGTAGCCAATTTGGGAATACAAAAAAGAGAGTATTTTAAAACTTCAAATGAGAGTTAAAGAGAATAGTTTCCAACTTCCTTAAAGTAAGGCCCTGCCTTCTCCTCCTGCCTCCCTCCCTTTTCATCTCGACTTAGGGAGGACCTAGTTGTAGGTGGATAGCCAGCCTGTAGCTGTAGCCAAGACACAAAGTTTTTGAGAACAACCCTCTGCTTTACAGGTAAAGTGCAAGTTTAGTCTTATTGTCATAAGTCCAATACAGGTTGTGGCTGGGAATAGTTGAGGTCATTTGTGGGAGCATGCTCACATAAAGTCATTGAATTTGGTGGACCTGTGGTAGTAAACAGGCAGGCTCTTTATCAGCACCAAGTCTGCAGCATATGTTCTCAGCCCGTCTTCTTGGCTGATCCCTGAACACATGTATAATAATCCTTATGTGATCACTATTCCCAGAGGCCAGACTGCGGATGCTCAGAATTTAGTGTGCCTGAATATCACCCAGGAAAGCTTCTTGCAAATGTGTTTCCATGCGTTCTATCTTCCCTAGCTGAATCTACTGAGGTAGTTGGAGACCCACAGTTGAGAAGAGTTAGGCTAGACATTGTTCCCAAGTTCCAGGTGCTAACTGGTTAGACTACCTGCCAACTTTACATTTCACCCACTTGGTTTTTCACCTTCAATATCTGAAGAAACTCAATTCTGTCATAGTCTTTCCTTCAGATCGGAGTTAATTGGATAAAGACTCACAAGCAAATCACTTCCCTCTCAGAATAATGCAGAGTGGACTGACCTCTCCCTCACCATGGAAACAATTCTGAAGTTCAAGAAAAAGGAATAAGCTATATCCTCTTTCTTCAGGAAGCTTAGCGTTTTCCAAGTGAGGTGGAACAAAGTTGCAACTACAATAAAATGAAGAATGTATTATAAGAAAAAAACAAACACATTTAACTTAGGGTGAGCCTACAAACCAGTGTTTTGTGCAAATGCTTCTCATTGGGTGGTCTTTTGTTTCAATGTCTATGCTCTAGGAGTTAGGCAATCAGCAAAAGGTACCAGTGTGGTATCAATTTCTTTACCAAAGAGAAACTTTAGAGACTTTAACATTGCATTCATTCTTCAGATCTGAAACTAATAGAGGCTTATCATTTACTTCTTGAAATTTTGTTATTACCATTCGTGGTTCTCATTAAAAATGAGCAATACCAAGTGACCAATATTGAAGGAGTCCATGAATTAGCCAAAGCATTTATGAATGATCTAATTCTCAACTGGAACAGGGGCAGAAGGAGGAAAGAAATTTAAACATAATTGCAAAATAAACTGAAGTGGAAAAGTAAATAGGGCAGACATGCCATGTAGCCATGTCCAAGGAACTGTAGCAATTGAGAATAAAAGGTGCTGCAGAGTTTCCAAAATTTTAACAGCTTAATGGTCAGGCTCAGAACAATCTTTCTGTGCTGAGAAAAATAGAAATTAGTGTGACTGCCTTCTCAGCCATACCGATATAAATGAAAAGTTCTTGCCTCTCGTGCCATCATTAACACTGGAAGAAGTAATTTTTATTTTTTTCTATATAGAGCCACTTTTCACTAGTTACCTCTTCTAATGGTTTGTCCACAAATTCATTATTCCATTCATTTATTAAATATTTTAATGCAATATACTAAGCTCTTCCCTATACACAGGAAATAAAAATTGAAATGGTTCAAAGTTTTATAAAGAGTGCTACATGTTAACTTGTAGAGAAATAATTATAATTGGAGGTGAGCATATAAAGTTTAGGCGTAGAACAGTGGACACAAGGAAAAACTGCAGTAGGTATGGAGGTATGGAGGTAGGAAGGCAGCAAATAGATATTTCATATATCTTAAATGATGTCTAAGATTTACCAAAATAGATATTGCAACAAAGAGCTAGAAGGAAACAATATGTGTCAGCTAATAGTGTAATAAGAGAGAGTATGTGGACTTAGGATAATGTAGGCAGAAAAGCCTGGACTTGAATAAAAGGATGTTTACTTTTACAGTTTCAAGCCATTTGGTCATCATTGGTTGGGATGGTTTTATTTTCAGTTGCTTTGGTGATTTTAGGGGCCTTGCTATAAATAAGAAATTTGACATATATCAGTTTATACATATAATGTCATGAGTCAATGTTTATCAATTAATTAGTCTATGAGCAAATTCCTAATTGAATATGCAAACCTTTGATCTTAGTTATTAACATACATCCATTGTACAGAAATATGTGATACTGCATTTCAATATGAGAAAAATATGGTAGGAGGATAGAATAATCTAGGAAAGGAAAAACAATGTTGGCTAAATCATAATGAGTTTATCCCTTCCAGGAAGAGAGAATTTTCTCTCATGAGTCAGAGAATGTTTTGCCACTTCTCCTTTGCAAATCATGAGGGCAAGCGGTATTTTTCTATCAACAAAATACTTTTTATATTTTCTTTTTTAAAGATTTATTTATTTTATTACATATCTCCCCTTCCCCCCGCTGCGGGGATGCGCCGAGAGTGGTCACTGCGCAGGCGCGGCTTTCCCCGCTTGTGGGCGGTCTCTGCGTCCGTTCACGGCTGGCTTTCAATTCGCGGGTGGCTGGCTGCGCTCCATCCGCGGGCGACCTGCCCTGCCCGTGGCGGCTCTTGCCATGTCCGTGGCAGCTTCTTGCCCTGCCCACAGCGGCTCCGGCCCGCCCATGGCGGCTTGCCATTCTCAAGGCGGTCTGCCTGCTAGGAGAGGTCCCCGGGACTCGAACCCGGGGCCTCCCATGTAGTATGCCGGCGCCCTATCCACTGGGCTATCGAGCCGGCCCCTATAGTTTCTTTTGAAATGAGTCTTTCAAATTCCACAACAACAATCCTAAATTTCTGAAAACTTTTAGCTGAATTTCAGTTGAGAAAGCAAATAAAGAAGAGGAGAAACTAAAGGATCACCACAATGCCTGACTATGGGGCATAAGATTTTTCTTTGCTTCAAATTTTCAGTTCAGGATGAATGTGATTTTATTGTTCATTGGCTATTTGTATTAAATTCAACTCTTTATGAAACAAATCACAAGGGCAGATAATTTTCCTTTTGTGTAACAGCCTATGTAGCAGGCTTAATGTTCCATATGTAGTAGGTTTATTTTAAGTGATATGTTTTGTGAAAAGCCACTTTCTCTAGGTGTTAATGTGGATATTATCAGGATGTGCTCATAGTATGAGAGAATTTTAACAACCCAGATAATGTGACTTCACCTGCATTGAAAGAGTTTAAAATCTGTCTTACTGAAGGCTTTTAGATTGGATTGTATACTATTCCTTGCTCATGTTCACAGATGTGACACAATAATACTTTGTTATGTTCTATACTAATCTTTAACTCCTTAAATTCTCCTCTTTGTGATACTTTGTGAAATTTTTTTTTAGTAGTTGTGTTTGATGATCCTCCTCACTTTAAGGAGGTGCGTAGCATATAGTTTATTCATTCCATTTTAATCCATAGTGATAATTAGATAATATTTATTTCATTACATCTGTTTAGCAATTATGAAAGAATATATGGGGTATATCTGAACTTTTATCTCAGTGCTTTATAAAGATAGTTTCACATGCTCATTGTAGAGGATTCTGGTAAAAACAAATATATCCTCTGAAACTATCCTTGGTATGAATACATCTCTTTAAATTCTTTAACAGGTTTTAGAATTTTTTCTTCTCTGTCTCTCTGACTTGTTCTGCATCCCATACTTTATATCTTTGTTTACTTTAGCTTATTGTACAGAAATTCTATAATTGCTATTTTTGAAGCAAATGTATCTGTATCATTTCTCCTATCTTTCAATATCTTTAGCAATGATTTTTCATATTTAAATAAAATGATTGTTATCCTACAAGCACATTTATTTAGAGACTGTGATTCTGATTATGAAAAATTGATTAGAAATTTCTGTAAAGATCCCAAAAGCTGGAATATATTTTAATCAATAAATTGAGTTGCATGTTTTACATCCATTTTCTAGAATTCATTCTGTAGTCTCTTTGTGTATGTTTGTTCGAGACAACAAGATGCATAAAAATGTGGCAAATTGGGTTAGTGTTATACATAAATAAAAAGCAATTGTCTAAAATCATCTATATTTCTCTTAAAGTTAAACTTGTCCTGGTCCTAAATCATTCAAATTCAGTATGTTAAAAAGAAAACAAAAACAAATGTAACTGCAGATAAACACCCAAATTCTATATCATTACATATATTGATTTAAATGTCAATGATTAGCTGAATTTTGTATTCAAAGACTTTAAAAAATGACATCATTCATATACCACATTATGTAAAATATACTGAAAACATGATTACAAGAAAATATGGAAAAACTTTTTCCAACTCATTTCTCAGATCATTTTTTAAACAAACTACTATTTTCCCAGTAGGTTAATAAACATTCAGAGTCTTTCCATTTTTATCCAAATAAAAATAGGAAAGTAAAATAAATAATTTTAAAAATTAGAACATCAATTACTCAACTAATACAAGCTACCAAGAACAGGCTGAAAGATTTTTATGCTTATTTCCCAATTATGATTAGACATAAAATTTCAAATTGTGCTTTTGACCAAACAGAATAGTTTATACTACTCTATAGTGAAAACAGCATTTTAATTTCTTTTCCAAAGTTATAACATTTCATCCTGTTTATTTATCAGGATCATTTTCTCCTTTAATTACCTTATATATTGAAAATATTTCATTTGAAATAGTTATCTAATCTCAACGTTCAAGATATTAATGGAAAAATAAAATTCACCTTCAATTTAATTACTTCTTTTCCTACTTATATCCACCAAGATAGTATAATTTAATTAAGAAAGAAAAGTTTGGTTAACAGGGACAGGCATTAAATATGTAATGCAACTTTTCCTGAATTTGGAGATGAGGATAGGATTGCTGTAGGGAAGGGGAGCCCCAAAATAGCAGCAGTTAAATGTGACTGAAATCCACTCTATCATGTAGTAGCAAATTTCTGAGTCATTTTCAAAGAAATTATTGGTGGAGAGCGCCTCCATTTTCCTCTTCATGTTTTTCTTGGGTCTTGATCAGACATTATATCAATTCGAAGTGGATATATGATGGCAACACAAATAGGATCATCTTTTATTTTTCACCATTGCATTGTATCCTTGTGACATGGTTTGCAGAGTGTTGAGATGGACTGACATAGCTAATGAGATATGACAGAAGGTAATAAGATCCCAAATTCTGTAAATACTAGTTGTAAAATGAAAATCCATACAAGTTGAATTCAAAGGAGGCAACTTCCATTTCAGCTTTTGTTTATAAACCAAGAGAGATATATTCACTATATCTGGGTAAATTTCCCTGTGTTCTAAGTAAAAAATGCAAATAAAATATAGTATTTCAAAAGCTTATTTTCATACAGTATTTTGTGAGCATCACCTAATTAATCTCTTTCTCAGTGCAAGATTTTTCTAATGCTCAGAATTTAGCATTTGCATAAGTTTTTCTTAAGTGTCTTTCCATCAATGTGCCTACTGAGTGCATCATTTTAGGGACAATTTAGATAATTCCATGGAATATTATTTAGATGTCACAAAGCAAATCTCATTGAACCATTAAGATGCACCTATTTTAATATTCTGAAGGCATTAAAAACAACACTGCCTTATTTGAAAGCATATCATATTTATTAATAAGATGACAATAGGCATGAATATTTGTTCTATTTCAGGGTACTAGAAGATTTTAAAATATGACACTGAGTATGTTGGTTGAGTGAATTAACCAGATAGTAGTCAAGCAATAAATTAGTATTCCAAACATAAATGGGACTTATGATTTGTATAAGAATAAGAATTGGTACAAGATCAGGGTTTCAGAAAAAACAGAAGATGCTTTGAAGAACCAGTAGTAATTTCCAGCACCCTCCCTCATGGCTCCCTTGTCTGTTTGCTTGTTGGTGTGTTTTTTTTCTCATTGTTTTTTTGCTTGTTGTTTTTTGCTCATTGGTGGTTTTTGTTTGTTTGTTTGTTTTTTCTCTTTAGGAGGCACTGGGAACCAAACTGGGCCCTCACATGTAGGAGGCAGGCACTCAACTGCTTTAGCCATATCTGCTCTCTGCTCATTTGTTTTTTCTGTTGTCTGCTTGTTGTTTTTGCTCATTGTCTGCTCGGTTTTTGTTTGTTTGTTTGTTTGTTGTCTTCTTGTTGATTTTCCTTGATGTCTGTTCATCGTTTGTCTTCTTGGGGAGGCACTGGGATTCGAACCTGGGACCTTCCTTTTGGGCAGTGGGCGCTCAACTGCTTGAGCCACATTCGCACTCCCAGTAGTAATTCTTTATTCCTTTTGACTCTCTGGATGAAAACAGTAAGAGTTACTAGAATCTTGGATGTGGTTAGCTTAGAAGGCCGGTTTGATCTAATTGATGGATTTATATAACATTTAAAAAGCTCCCAACTGAAGGCATGGCCCACAGTAGGTCTTCAGTAAAAGCTAGTTCCTTTAATTTTTAAGTTGATTTAGGAGACAGAGTCTAACAGTGTCCACTGAAATTGTGAATCATAGATCCCTTATGTATTGTTTTATAATGAGATTATGAGAACAAAAATAGCACTGTCTTTCTTTCCCTATTACATCCTTAATTATATTGGTTCACTTTATAAGATGAAGATTTATGAAATAGCCAGTTTTTCGATTTGGATGAAAGTTTGTTTTGATTGGAATTACTTTGAATACATAAATGACTGGAGAATTTATATCGTAATAAGGTTATGTTGTCTTATTCATGATTATGGTATCTCTTTATTTTATTCATGTCTTTTAAATTATTTCCTTATTTCAAATTCTAAAGCTTCATTACTTGACTCCAGGTGTTGCTTTGTTTTTTAAAGTTTTAGTATGTTTCTATAGTTCAGTTTATTTCTCTATGCAGAGATGTACAATAGTTACAGTTATAGATTTTTAAAAATTAAACAAGAGAAAAAATTAGATTCAAATGATCTGAACACAAAATAAAAGAAAAATTATTGTAATAAAATCAATAAAAACCTGCATTGTCCCTGAAATTCCAATTTTGGAGTTTTATCCTAGAAAGTATTAAGAAGGAGGATGTTCATTTCAGTTTTCTTCATATTAGTTTATTTAAAAAAAATACCTAGAGACCACCTAATTACTTAACATACGGGCATGGTCAAGTACATTATATCTGTACGCCAGAATATTATGTTAGCAATAAAAATAATGATATAAATATGAATGAACTGATCAAATATATTATAGGGAAAAATGCAAGGTGTGAAATGGTGTGAATTCTATGACCTCTTAAAAACTCTAAGCACACATACACTTAGACACCAAGTTGTTATTCTTAATCACCTCCTGGAGTGTAGGATAAGAAGAAATATTTTATTCTTTAATTTGTACAGCCTAACTACTTTCATTTATTTTTCCCTGTTGTCCAGATAATATTTTGAAATTCTTTTTCTGTGGAAAAGGGAAGGGAAGCCATTAATAGACTATTGCCGGAGAATTTATCAAGTCAAATAAATTCTATCATTGAGGCCAAAAAGAATTTCAAATGATAGTGACTAAGTACATGGTCAGCTGACAGGATCTGAGTTTAATCATATAATATGAAAGCAAACAATATCATGTGTTTTTTGCTATTTCTTTAGTAAAGTTAATTTATTTTAAAAGTTGCTTATAAAAATTCTTTTCTGGGAGTGTATGTAGCTCAAGCTGTTGAGTGCTTGCTTCCCACATGGGAGTCTGGGGTTCAGTCCCCAGTGCCTCCTAAAAACAAACAAACAAAAAAACAAACTATAAGCAAACAAAAAACCCAACTCAGTGGAGCCAATGTGGCTCAATAGTTGAGCACTGGCTTCCCGCATAGGAGGTCTAGGGTGCAATTCCCAGCCCTGTAACCTCAAAAAAAAAATTTTTTTTTCTTTTCTGAATATAATCTTTATTTTATTTTGGGACACATAAAGTATTTAGAAATCTGTTAAGAACAGTGAGAGGTTGAAGTTTTTTTAGCCTGCCACACTTTTTAAAGCATGCTGTCAGAAAACACAAGACTCCTGGGTGAAAGCAAAGGGCTAGTTTCTTACATTACAGCAAGGATCATGAACATCATATTTACATTACTTTCCCTTGCCCCTCAAGTCCCATTTGGGGATGAAGAGGGGCTCTGATGGTCACAGTAGATTACATTATGAGACAGGGACCCTGGGCTTAGGAAATGCAAATGTTTTATAATGGGCAATAAACATGCCAGTCCTTTGACCTTAATGAAGACATTATCTCCATCTTTCAAGATTGTTTACTATACAGTCATCCTTAAAAAAGATAGTCTGGAATGAAGGGCCAGCAGGACCTCTGCTTTGTAAGATGTGCAGAAATGAGAGAGACCCATTGAGGACTGTTTCCTAACAATATCTACTGCTTGTTACTATACCATCTTAGCTTCTGGAAAGTTTTCCCATATATCCTTCACTTTGACAGACACTCTGATTTATCTTATGGACAGTTTATACCAACAGGATTCCAAGCAGCAGACTAAGCCAATCTGCATAATTTATCCCAATGATGCCTATAAGGTTCTGGGACCCAAATAGCTGGAAAAATTCCATAAACCATCAGGGGCTAGCTAAGAATATCATTTGGCTTTCTCTATGAACTGACATTTCTCTATTGACATTTCTAATTGGCTGAGGCTTTAATTCAGGTACAGCTTGATGTATATACACCATTGGTACTCCCTGGGGAAATCTAAGGCATTTTTATCATCACAACAGCCGTAGTTGGTGAGGTGAGACAGACCTGAATACTTCTCAGAGCAATGTTTTGTGTCATTGTCTTATGCTCGAATTATAGGTAGATTTTATGTCATGTTTTCTAATTGGATATCTCCTATCATAGAATTTACTGCCTGCATGATACACATAAGTAACAAATCAGTTTTCCCTCAGAAACTCCCCCAAATAACCAGAGTCACCTAATTTAGGAGCGATCTCAGTTTTCTGAGGGCCACATGAACAGGTGTTTCCTTAAACAATTGCAGGACTCTTATACTCACCCTTAAGGTGAATGTCACTGTTTTCAGGAGGAAAACAAGCTAATGCCTGGCTTCCATACAAGAAGTTTGGTTCCTAAAAAGAAAGTGGCATTTACAATTGTTGAAAGGCCCCAAATGGGAACTAGTTCAGAGGAGGTCACAGAAATTGTCACATCCCTTCAGTGTGGCTTTTATGGTTGGTAAGCCACAGAGTTCCCTGTTCAGTATGAATAATTGAATCTACTCTTTGTTTCTTGGGGGACTAACTAAAGAAAGTCAGTCCAACCTATCCTTTGTCTGCTCAAACAGCCATATGGCATTTGTCACCCTGTGGGATGAGTAAACAATGTTGTATAAGTTTTCTATTGCAGCATAGTAGATAACCACAAATTTCACAGCTTAAAACAACTCACATTTATTACCTCATAGTTTCTGTACATCAAAAGCCTGGTCACAGCTTAGCTGGGTTCTCTGCTTCAAGGCCTCACCAGGCTATAATTCAGGTGTCACTGGGGACTAAGTTACATCAGATGCTTGACTGGGGAAAAATCCATTATTATTATTGGGAGAATTAATTTCCTTGTGGTTATATAACTGAGACCCTCATTTTTTCTGGCTGATAGCTAGGGGCAGGTTTTGCTGTGAAGCTCTTTCTATGGACCTTTTTACAACATGGCAACTTACTTATTCATAGCCAGAAAAGGGAGCCTCTCCCATCCATACCAGCAAGACAGCAATATATTTAAATTTAGTACCATAATCACAGGATTGCTACCTTGTCAACACTGCCACATAACACAACCTAATAAGGGACAGACATAGAATCAACTTTACTATATTCTGTTGATTAGAAGGAAGTCACAGACCCCACACAAGAAGAGGGAAGTTATTCATAACACCATTAGGGGGAAATGATGGGCATCAAATTAGAATTCTGCCTACCACAGAGGTCTGTGGGAATGAGGGTAGAAAATTGTCTGGAGCTGATGACATGCTTTGTGTGGGAACTTTAGGAGCAGGTGCTGTCTCCTGCCAATTTCCATTGCCTTCTCAGCATGGTTAAGGAGAATGGTGGTGATCAAAATGTGGTCACAGCCATTGGATAGTTGATATCAGATCCAGCAATCAGTTAAATTTAAAGTACTTGCCCCAGTTTGGAAGAACTACATCATTATGTTTTCCTTCAGGGGCTGTGTCCTACAGATGGTTCTGAAAATCCAAAGGTGATTAGTGTCGTTGAATCCTCCACATCTCCAGGGCATAAGGTGTTTCCTATTAAGATGGTGGGGTGGTTATCCTCCCTCCACCTTCACAAAATTCATGTTTCCCATTCCAAAATCTAAAACTTCAGCTTATTTTCCCATCATACACTTCTTGCACCCATATCTTTTACCCAGAAGGGTCAGATGCAAGAGATGCAGGGGAATGTCTATAAAACTAACAGAGATCCATTATGAGGCTACTGTGGTGGAGTCAGCATGCAATATACTCAACTTTCTCCTGTTTCTTTGCCTTTGGATCTTTGCCAAGAAGTGGCTGAGACAAAGTGTGCCCTTTCTGGACAGCCACATTCAATGTGTTTGGAATGGGAAGCGGTGATAAATGCAGAGTCAGGAATTCTTATTTTTTTGAGTCGATATTTGAGGAGACCATTCTAATATTGGATTATTGTGACTTGTAGGGAGTTTTAAAGGTCCAATGAATGACTGGAAAATAACCCATTATTGAATGGCTTTTGCAATGTAAAGCACACCCTTGCCAGGTAGCTGATGGTTCAGAGAGCCAAAATCATCACACTAGTTTTTTTCACGTGCTACAGTTTTGTGGACAGAGGCAGCCAATCACACTGGAATAGTAACACTGTAGCCTGGATAATTGTAAACAAAGTCCCAGTTTATAATTACGGATGTATTAGTACATCTGGTACAATGATGGATACAGGCAGAAATGGTGGCAATCTGGTATCAGGGTAGTTTGGTTTCAGTCAGTCTCATCAGAGACTAGACCTTGTTCTAAGCAATTATATTAGTGGTCCAGATGGTTTAATGAGTAGCTGCACTTTATTTCTACCATGTGGCCCCAAAGATATGTGCTTTATTCTGCTAATCTCTAGAATTCTATGTTGCAGATCAAAGAGTAAGGCTATTGTCAATGGCCAAGGAGTCAGAAAAAATATAATAAGGGTCATCAAAGATGGTATTGACCAGAGGTATTAGAGTGGCCTTGAATTCTTCCTGGTGAGTGGAATGAGCACATCCCTTTAAGTTCTGCAAAGCCAGTGCTGTGTTGAACAGAGGCAACAGCTCAGTGGACACCACTGTGTGTTTTAGCTTAGTCAACCCATTTGCAAATCAGGCCCAAGAATTTAGGGGAACTTCTGTGAATCAAGGGTCCCACTGAGCCTAGTGGCTTTGCTTCAGTTGGCGGAATGGGAGATAAAGCTTCATTCAAAGGAATAGCTGCCACTTTTTCATGAAAATCGAGATGACACTCAGAGGAGGTTACATGAATTGTTGAAAATATGATTTCTAATTGTCAGGCAAGACTTGCTGGACTCTTCAATAATTTTTAGTTGTTGAATATATGTAGATCCATTCCAAAACAGGAATATCAGGCCAGGGAGTCACAAAGCTTCCATGATTCAGGTGTTTAGTTTTAACAAGAGTTAAGTAATAAGATAATTGCTCTTTTACAAAATGGTAACTGAATCATGGAACTGAGTACAAATCCAAGAAATGTCTCTGGGTGGAGGCTGCCTCTCCTTTACAGATACTTCAATAGGTAAAATCATGAGTCACAGAGACTTATAGTTCAAAGGTTTCATTTTAAAAATAAGCCCCAATATGTATTAACACTGCTCTATATGCAGCTCTCGCCAATAAAAAAAATTAAATCCTTCTGACACCAATGGGATAGGTAAGTACAAGCATATAGCACATCAATTTATAGTATATGTTTATATTTAGAACAACTACAACATCAGCCTATTGAATTGACCCAAAGGACCCCACCTACAGTTCACATTATCTTCCCCTCTCAACACTGAACCTTGTCCAAACCCCTTCAGTAGTGTTTGGACACACCCTTCCCATATGGGCTCGGGCAGGATGGAGGCTTAGGCATAAAAGTTTGATTCACTCCCCTCCCCCAAGGATTTCCAGCATGTTCAGACGGGTACATAGAGTGTTTACATCACCTTAAGGGAAAGGAGACCTTGGCCCCAAAACTAAAAACCACTTCCTATAATGCAGCTTGGTCAGGATAAAGGGCATGCAGGGAAAGAGTGACTCTGATTCAGTAAGGAAGACTTTCCATTTACTTTTATTTTCAAACAACCTTTGCTCATGTTCAACCAAATGAACTTGTTATGTTTTCTGCCCACCCAAGGTCCTATTCCTAACACTATATATTATAGAATTGAGGTACTTTGGTGCAGTTGCCATAGTCACATGACCTTTTAGCTTGAAGCCATGAGCTTGCAGGCCTACTGTTATAATAATATGTCTTCCTCAGCACTCCCTCTGGCCCCTCAGAGGAGAGTGAACAACAAATAAGGCACCCTTTAAATAGCTTGTTTTAATGTCACTACTCACTGCTTAGACTCTAAGTCTGATTATTTAACAGTGGGAGGCACTTATTCACTCTCCTTGCCCACTCCTTGAGCAAGAGCATTCACCACCAGAAAACTACATATTCCCTGTCCTAGCCAAAGTGCCTGGCATCCTTGTTGCCAAAACTGTCAAGAATTGAGAAGAACCTGAGAACATATTCTACTTGCAAGCTAACAAATTAACCTGCCACAGTTTC
>PVKH010005347.1:0-22214 GCA_004027955.1 Chaetophractus vellerosus
AAAAAAAAAAATGACTTGGTTAGCATGAAAATCAAAAGGTCCATATAGCCTAAGTGATAGTTCCAAGGACTGAAATATACTGGTATGCTACTAAGGTTTTAATTGATGTTTATAATTAAAATTAAAAAAAAAAAACAACTAAAATCTCTGGGTCTAATGAGCAACCTGTCTACATTCTTTGTAATAAAAGGTCCCAGCTTTCCACTTATTTCCCAGATCTGAGGTGTAGTGCAGACTCAGAACCCTAAAACACTCTATATCTGTATCTCCTTTTCCTTTCAAAAGGGACTTGTTACTCATTATCATATTGAATAAATGCTGTAAAAAAGGAAATACCCAGGGTGTTCAGGAATCACTAGACACTGTCTCAAGGTTACACTAATCTCAGGGGCCCCAATTACCACTGCACTTAGAAAATGAAAGACTAGATTCAATAACACATGCTTGAAAACTCATTAAAGTGTTTACCTCAGACTGTGGCCTTTATTGGAATGACGACTTTCATTAAGATCTACACACATCAACGTTCTTGTTTTAAAAGTTGTTCCTTGGAAGAAAAGCAAACATTTATAAAATAGCTAACACAATCAAGTTTAAAAGGAGAATGTTCAGATAAACAAAATATGATGAGGTAAGGGGCAAATAAACTGAAAATCAGAGGAAATTGAAATAAGTAAAATATTAAATTAAACCATTTTTTAAATCAATGACTGAATATGAAAAAGCTGGTCAAAGTGGAAAAATTACTCAGAAAATAAAAGAAATCCTAGGAGAAATGATTGCATAAAATTGATTTTCAAAGCAAAAACAGAAAGTTGTCCGAGAGTGTTCAAAAAAAATTGCATCAGGCCTGTTTTCAGTTTGCCAGAGGGCTGCCAATGCAAAGTAAAAGAATGTGTTGCCATTAAAAATGAATTTATTTGGGGATAAATAATTGGAATTATAGTTCCAAGACTGTGAAAAGCCCAAACCACTCACTGTAAGAGGTGTTTTCTCATGAAAGTCAGCTATTGTTGATTCTGTTGTGGGGCATATGGCTAAAGCCAGATGGCTGCCAGTCTCTGCCAAGGTGTTAGGCTTCCCCTCCAGGCTCACAATCTCCTCTTGAGCTGCTCTGTGGGCCCGGCATCTGAGCTACTCAGGGGTTTATGTTTTCCTGCAGTTCTCTCTTTCACATTGTAGAATTAAATATGCTGGCTCCCTTTTCCTGTGTTTGTCTTTCTGTCTCTGGGTTTATATCCGAAATCAGGACAGGGGCAGAGACTCAACATGAGTTATGTCTCACTGATGTAGTCCAATCCAAAGACCTAAAGTGATCTTCTCAAGTAATCTAATCAAAGGCCCCTCAACTGAATTTAATGCAGTCAAAAGATGTCATACCCAGAGGAATAGATTAGGTTACAACCATAAACATTCTCCTTTTGGGATTCATAAAATAATTTCAAACTTCCACAAGGCCTAAGCCATTTCATAAAGGGATTCTCCTTAAGGAAAGTGCTTTTAAGTCCTATTTAAACTGTTCCAAGCAGTGAAATAAAAATTAACTGGTTTTAAAAGGTACATTCATAAAACAAATAACCCAACAAACATGGCCCAAATAAACACAATTACAGAAAAATATTGATTATGAATATTGTGTGGATTGAATAGTGGGTTCCCAAAGATATGTTCACCAGAAAACTATGAATGTAGTATTATTTTGAAAAGAGTGCTTTCAGATGTAATTAAGATAAATATCTGGAGATGAGATTATCCTGGATTATCCAGGTAGGTTCTAAATTCTTACAAGAAAGTCAGAAGGATATTTGAAACAGGAGAAGGCCATGTGAAGACAGAGGCAGAGACTGTTGTTATACAGCCACAAGCCAAGGAATTCCTAGAGCCGCCAGAAGGTGGAAAAGTCAAGGAATGAAATATCCCCTATAGACTCCAGGGGGATCAGAGCCTTGTTGACCCCTTAATTTTGGACTTCTAGCCTCCAGAACTGTTAAAGAATACATTTAAGTTGTTTAAAGGCACCAATTTTGTGGCCATTTGTTTAGGCAATGAAGATAGTGACGTAAATACTTGAAGTAAAATATTAACACCAGAATTCATCACTTGATTAAAAGGACAATTCTTCATGATCAAGTGGTGTTGTTCTATAAATGCCATGGTGGTGAAATATGAGAAAATATATTTGTATAATAATTATTTTCATATTTTAAGGAAATCCTAATAACAAAAATAAGAAGAAACATGCCTATAGAACTGTGTATCTGACTCTATTCAAAGCACTTTGAAGCTAATCATCACAAGAACTCCATGATGTAGTTTCATTATTTCACCTATTTTACAAAAGAAATTGGGGAAAACAAACATAAAGCAAGATTTAGTTGCTTTCTGAGATGATGTTGCCAAGAGATAGTGAAGTATGGTTTCAAATTCAAACTGCCTGGTTCCAAAGTCCATTATTTTACCATCATGCTACAATCATCTCTGTGGATATTGAAAAGAAATTGACCAAATTTGATAATCATTCTTCCTTAAAACACTTACTTTATCAAGATTATATATGTAGTTCTTTAATATGAGAAACTCAATCTCAACTGAAAAAAAAAACAAACAGAATCATGCTTACAATGAGGATACCAGAGTCATTCCCACTAAGTCAGGAATAAAACAAGGACACCTATTATTCCTATGATAATCATAGTCAAATTACACTGGAGGTACTAAAATTCAGAATAAGGCAAGAGAAAGAAATCTGAGCTATAAAAATTGTTAGTAAAAATTTAACTTGATTTTGGAATAAGTTATATGAAATATGACTGCATGGTTCAAAATTTTATATATATATATATATATATGCAGAAAAGAGGAGAGGAGTAAGACAATTGTGCTTAATTCCCATTTCCATACTCACTCTTACTAGGTAAGATTAATTCAAGGAGAACATTGCACATTGTAGAATATTTGCAGTCTTGTCATTACAAGGGTGAGATGAGCCATGAACACAGTTTGAGAGCTTAAATATGACTAAATGGATTTTGTAATATAAATGGGGTTGTACTGCTCAAGCCCTTTCCTGGTTTCTATGGAAATGAGACCTTCTCCTCATGTTAACAAAATTATAAAGAAAATATCTTCATGAAAATTAGTAAAGAACAATCAGGGATAGAACAATTGATGATTTAATTCCACATTTGGGAATATAAGGGGAGGCTTTTGGAGGCATTTGTGGAGCAGAACAAAAGAATAAATCAGAAGAAAATGTTGGATTTCTAATTAATGAGCTAAAAGAAGAAAAAGAGATGAACTGGGCTCCATGCTAAAGAAATGGAACTGTATTAAATCATAATGCTTTGGAGTTTTGTGGACTCTGCAAATTTACTGTAGAGGCCACTGACTTTGTGGTGAGGAGACACAAACAAGGACATGTGGGTCCACACTGTCTCAGCTGCCCTAAGTGACACCTGTACTGCATGGAAGAAAACCCTAAAGCAAGCCAAGCAGAGAAGAAAAATGTGTTACCTGCTCACAATCTGAGTCCTCCCTCCATATATGCACTTCACCTCATTAATTGCTGCCCACTGAAGTAGGAAGTGGAGGTACAGGTGTCACCTATTCTCAGCCTCAAAGTAAGCCCAGACTTCAGTCTAAACCACCCTGGAAAGAAGATGTGGCTCCTTGCAGTACCCTACTCCAGGCACTAATTTTGCCAAGTTGCTGTACTATCAAAATTTAATGCAGATGATTATTATTCAATTTGTGCATGCAAGATAAAATCATTTGAATTTAAGGAATCAATTAACAAGAAAGTAATCAAAAAGTGATCCAGACTGTTTATTTTTATTTATAGTCTAAAAGCAAAGGTGAAAAAAATTATGCTTTCTTTATATTTTGTGAACATATGGAACCATGATGCCCAATATTCATGAATCAATAAACATATGATATATAGTAAGTTATTTTTATTAATTCTAATGACAGAATTAAAGACATTTAAAAGTTCATTTGTTTATTTATCTTTAACACAATGGGAGAAACTTGGATGGAGTTGCTGTCCCTGGGTGGACTTTTTCAGCTCTCATGCCCAACAAACCAAATGGAACTGCATCATGACACACATGCCAGAATCCTAGCATATGACCTTTTCCATGGTCTCATACTGGAATGATTTACCTTCATCTGTGACTTAAAAATATGACAAGCTTTTTCATGTCTCCTTTCAAGAATTGTTTATGTTCTATACTTTCTTGTTGAATTGAAATAAATTATGACTGTTACAGACAGATTTCTTTTTCTCTCTTCAAGCCTGCTTTCATTTTCCCTGGAGCTATGTTGTCTGTATTACTCTTGCTCAGGTAAGAGCAGCCTACTAGGTCCTTACTTTGAAGCATGTTCTAGGGCCTAGGATTTTTTCAAGTCCACTAGGGGACAGAATCTAAATACTGAGGTATATAGATGATAAAAAAGCAATGATACAATAGATAGATATTAGATAGATATTAGATAGATAGATATGCATATACCTATACTATACATATTCATACACAGACATATATACTCCTAGAAATTCATTATTTTAAAGAAGCCTTTTCTAACCTGCCTGACTTATTTGCATTTTTGATCCCTGTTACACGCATCATTTTCCTCATAGTACCTTTGCTATGTGTATCTAGTTCCCCATATTGAACAGTAATCACTGTTGTTCTTTGTTTATATACATCATATAAGAATAGAAGACAATCTACTACATAAAAGGTGCACACAATTTAACTTATTTATGTTTTCAAATAATCAATGATAATATATGAATAATAGTTTATTCTGAAAGGTGTAATACAAAAATTTTATTTTTAAGCTGTAATATTGATAAACTTCATTAGCATTTATACTGCATAAAGAGTATGTTATGTTTTATTTTGTGGCATAGAATAGTATTTTGTCAAATAATCTATCAAGGTACGGTATAGTATAGTTTAGCATAGTACAGAAGAATACTGCAAAGTTATTTCGTACTAGTTAATTAATTGAGGTCATGGAGCTACAGGGAATCAATGTATGGTTGAGGAAATTTAGCCAATGGAATAAGCAGAGGATGAAATTTAGCCCATGGTCCTGTTAATCTGTATCCATGTGTCTTTTTTTTAAATAGTGTTTCTGCTTTACTCAAAGGCACCATATTTGTGAGAAAAATCTTACAAGCATTCGCATTTTAAGAAAAAAAAATGTTCTGTGGTTGGTCAATTGTGAAATTGGGAGGTATCCTAGAGAATGACATAGGACAATTAAAAATATAAATTTTGGATTCACACCTATGTAGTTTTAAAAATTTATTTGGTGGCTTGGTTGATTGGTTAAGTTTGAGTATATGTACTTTTGCTGTAACTACTGAAGTTTATTCTCAGTTGATCTCCAATTTATTTATTGGAAAAATGTGAGAAGGATACTTGAAATGCATATTACCTTTTCTCCCTTCCCCCTAAATTTCTTGTTTAATTTATGTGGTGGATTGAAACTGTATGGAACCCAGAAAATAATGTTCTTAAAGTTAATCCATTCCTATGGGTGGAAATCTATTGAAAGTAGAGTCTTTGGATTAAGTTACTATGGTTAAGGTGTGGTCAAAGTTGGGTCTTAATCCTTTTACTTGAGTACTTTACAAATGGGATGAATATGAAGAGAGAGAAAGCCACAGAAGCAAGAAGCTGAAGGCAATAAAACCTGGAAGAGAAGGGAGAGACCAGCAGACTCTTCCATGTGCCTTGCCATATGACAGACATGTCCAGTATCATGGGCAGCAGGTTTTCAGGAAGAAAGCCTTATCTTAGTGATGACTGATTTGGACATTTTTCTCAGCCTTTAAAATGTAAGCTTGTAAGCTAATAAATTCCCACTGTCAAAAACCAACCCATTTCATGGTATCTGCATTTCAGCAGCCTGGCAGACTAAAACAGGTGATTTGGCTATAGGAGACAGGACTCTGAATTTTTAATAAGCACTACCAAGTAAGTTTGACACAAGTCATCATGTACCATCCTGAGAAACACTGCACCTGATCTTTAAAGCAAAGAAAACATTATTTCTTCTTTGGCTTACTACTCTTGAGGTGGCGTCTTTTATTTTATTTTATTTTATCTCATTTTATTTTATTATTTTATTTTAGTTTAAATACAGATTCATTATATGCAAATCTAGCTGGTTAAAGCTGACACTATCAAATGAAATTATTTAAAAGTTTGGGTGAGGTTAAGACAAAAGTGCTATGGTTTATTCTACTGTTTTTGTTCCTCTTTTATATGTTTGAGTAGAGACAGCTTATGCTAGCATAAATTTCCAGTGAGAAATGCCTGGTTTGAAAGGTTACTCATCATTATGAACCACTTCAAGCAACACTAATGATAGACCTCTTCTAAAATAATATATAGCTGGTCCATTGATGGAAGTTTTAAAATGTGTCCACCTAATTTAATAAATCATATATATCATTTTAAAATAGAAATTAATAATTACAAGGTGTTTTTTTCTATAGAAATTAGGTTCTATCTCTAAGTTTGTATTCAGTACAATGCAATGTTAGTTATCTCTCTTTCTCTGTTTCTGTGTCTCATTACCATGTGTAAAGCTAATGTTAACTACAGAAAAAAGGGGCAATTACATGTTAGAGAAATTCTACAAAATCAAATTAAAATTGATGCTATATACAATATGATAAATTTTTTCCCTATACGTATTCTAGAAATAGGTGCTTAAGGAACTTATGAATTTTCTTGTTAATATTTTTTTCTAAAGTATACTAGTTGGAAGATTGACTAACTTGGAGATGATAAAAATAGGTTTAAATTTGTGTGCAAAATATTAGCATATTTTATTATTAAATTGTTTCTTAACCAGTTATTTCCACAGACATCTGTTTATAAACCATGAACATTCTCCCAGATGAGTAAAGAATCATTTTGTCTATAATAAAGAAATGTTTGTATCAAAAACACGATGATAGTTTGCTCAATTTCAACAGAAAAACAGTTTCCCATTGATATATACCAATTTCAATTGAAATGTTTCTTTTTATATTTCCAGCTAAGCCAACAATTTTCTATAGGTATCCAATCTAAGAGGGAGAACAGGGTGACAGAACATACCCAATAGTTATTGTATTTTAATGTTACAATAGTAGGCACTAGGCATTGTTACTTTAGTACTCTTTTGAATATTTAGGCAATAAAATGAAAAATGTTCTTGAGGTAGTCTATGATATATGTAGATTCAGAATAATTAATCCTCATCATGCAACCTGAAGCTTATAACAGGTATTGTATATGGATATGATACTTTCTTAAAAATTCCAATTAGGCAGAAAAGGAATTGTGTAACTGATGATTTGGGCTATGTAAGCATGTATAATTTTGCCAGATAATATGCAATGTAGAGTTCTTTTGAATAATATACAATGATAGGAAGATATTTTCTATATTTTCATAGCATAGTATTAAAGGATTAGGATCTTTATTGTGCTATTTATGAATTCAGAACACTTTAAAGAAATTTTGAAATTTTACATACTGCATTTCTTTAGTTGTTTCTTTAGTTGTTTAGTGAGTCATTTAAATGTAATAACCTACATTTTCATAATGCATTGAAACAAAGCAATATTATAAACCTATGGGGGTGTAAAATATCTATTTCTATATAATTCCTACATATAATATAGTATTATATAGTGTTTTTATTCTTATTATTATTATATGAATGAAGGTATATTCATTTATTAATAGAAACTCATAGATTAATAGAAACTGCTGTTTACATGCAAAGGAAGAAATTTTAGGTGAAAGTAATAAATATGTGGTGATTGTCATTGGCACACTCTTATTCTTAAATTTCAAACCTAGGCTATATACCATTAAATACAGAAAAATAAATGAGGGATGAATTAGTTTTACCTTAGGAACTCAAATGTTTTATAAAAGGCAGTGCAGGGAAACAGATGTGGCTCAAGTGATTGAGCTCCCACCTACCACATGGGAGGTCTTGGGTTCAATTCCCAGTGCCTCCTAAAGAAGATGAGCAAGACAGTGAACTGACTCGATCAGTTGGTGGGCAAGCTGGTGCAACAAGATGACACAACAATAGACAAAAGGAGGATAATATAATGAGAGACACAACAAAAGTAGGGAGCAGAGGTGGCTCAGGTGATTAAGTGCCTCCCTCCCACATGGGAGGTCCCAAGTTCAATTCTAGTGCCTCCTCAAAAAAAAAAGATGAGCACACAATGAACAGTCATAGCAAGTGCAAACAATGGGGGAGGGAGTAATAAATAAATAAAATTAATTAAAAAAACAACAAAACAAAACAAAAAAAGCAGTGCAATAGCTCTACCGGAATGTTTTATTAATTTATACAACAAATATATATTTTGTTTCTTTATTATAAGTCTGAAGTAGGTATTTGCGATATAGTGATTCAAAAACATTTGTCCTTCATAGAATTTGTAGTCTAATAGGAAAAATGTAAAACTAAATAATCAATTATAATCAGATAAATAAGTGAGATAGGATGCACTCATGGTGCTACAGGAGGACACATAAATTTGGAAGAGGATTATCTCCAATGAATCTGGAGAGAAAATATGAGGCATTATTCTTCTAAATTTTTTAATCTGGAATGTCTTAGGAAAATGTGAAACCTTTTAAGTTTTTAAGCAGTTGCATAATATAGGGACTATTTTCGTTCAGAAAGATGATTGTGTATGTAGAGTTCACAATAGATCTGAGAACACCACCACTAGTGGCATAAAAAATACTGGGCTCTTCAGTAATCCATTCCACATATACATGAATGTTTCTATGTGTTTGATGCGTAGTCAAGCACTGAGTATACAGTTAAAAATAAGGATGGTGCATTACCACAAGATGATTGCAGTATGCTGGGGCAACACATTCTAACCAAATATGAAAACACAATATGGCAGAGTTATATCCCTAATTATTAATTAAATATTATCGCTGATGTTCCCATGCATAACCCAGTGATGATATCTCCCCCACAGCAGCTGACACTAGAGGAGGGAAATCAAGATCAGAACTGACTGAAAAGTTCCAGAAGAAGAAAATGGATTAAAATGGAGATTTTTGTTTGTTTCTGTCTTTGGTTTTGCTTCGGAGAGAAGACTTAAGCCAGGAACTTTAGAATGAAAGAAAAGAGAAGCAAATAAAAGCACAAGGGTAGGTAAGAACCATTCCCCACAGAGAAACTGGAAGCAGGGTGGAAAAGACCAAAAGGACAAGCCATCTTCCAGTGTGTCTCCAATTTCTCCAGCCTTCGTCTCCACAATAATGAAATGTATTGCCTGTGAAAAATCTACCATTCTACACACAGCAGCATGTGCTATTTCCCTTGGCCCCAAGACCCATGAAGTGATACAGAATCAGGCCCAAGTGGATGCTGCCCACACAGGGGTTTTCTGGCCCCACTAAGAAACTCCAAGTTAGAAAAACGTAATTTTTTAATAAGAGGTTGCTAACATACCTGACACACCTTTGCTTCAAACATTTTCTTTTTTACCCTGTAGAGAAAGTAAATCTGCCCTCTGCTCCAGAGGAAGACATTATCTCTATTTCCAAATCTGTTTGCTATAAAACATCCTTAAAAATGGTCAAGTACAAAAGATAATAGTGGACATGCACAAATGCCATGGAAAATTGTTTCCTGAACCTTAAATGCATTTTAATTATAAAATATAAGTGACAATATAAATTTTTAAGTGAGTGTTTTGTATTTTGTGTGCAGTTAGACTGTTGGGGATCAATTTTGGAAGCTACTAAGAAGCAGTAGGTGAATATAGTGATTGTGACACTTGCATGGTGACCTAGGATGAAGATGATTTATTTATCAAGGAAAGTGGCAGTGAGCATATAGCACTAATAGAACCATACATAGGTTTCTGATCTGGGGAACTGGAGGAAGTTAGTAATGTTGACTAAGAAAGAGATTACAAGAACAGAAGCAAATTGGAAAGAGTGTGAGTAAGAGAAGTGAAGACTCATTAACTCAACTTTAATAGTAGAATAATAAAAAGACTTACATGCATATAATATTTCTAAATGTATCTGAGCAAAATAAAATATACAGTCATCCTGTTAGAGATTAAAATCCCAAATAATCATATGTTCTTTTCAAATTTTCTTTTTCATGTCTATGCTATTATACTATGTAATCTTTAAAACTATAAAGTTGATTTTAAACTAAAAATAGCAACATGGTATCATAGAGAAATGACTACAAAATAGGACTAATGATTATTTGCAGTGGAATTTTTGGAGAGATTATGAGTTATAATTTCAAAAATCTGGTCCTTATCCTATTAATATTTCGTGTTAATATAAATGAAGCTGGATGTTGATTTTATGATATTTCATTCAAAGATGTGCCATAAGATATTTTTAAATATTTGTTTAAATGGAGAAACTTTTGCCTATATTTCAAATTATTGGCTTAAGCCCTGTAAGGCCAAGTAACTTCCCAATATCCATAAGAGTATGGAATTAAGCTGTGTCAAATGCTTAAGAGTTTTTTTTATCATAGATAAGTGAGCTTGTCACATCTTTTTCATGGTGCAGCAGCATTAAATTGTATATTATCATCTAATGGAGAAAAAAGGAGGAAAAAGAATAAAGTTATAATGGAATAGTCTCTCGTTATTCTTATATTTCCTTGACTCTTGATCCTCTAGGACAGCTGAAGATATTTAGTTTCATTATTTTCTGAGTAGCTCATGAATATTTCAGTTCCAAATGGTTGAATGTTCTTTTCACTTCTCCATTTAAATTGCATACAAATATGTTTTATATGTGTGTTGCTGGGATACCTGGCAATTTAAGGGTTTTACTTTTTTGTACAGTGAAACAAGGGACTGCATAGAGAATATAAATGTTTATCATGTTTATTTAAGATTTTACAGTTCAGTGGGTATATCACATGATGTCCTTATCTTGAATAATGAAATAGCTATTTTATTTTAATAATCATGTGAAATGAGTTCTCGAACATTTAGACTTTAGTGTACATAAAAAGAGTTTTGAACTCGACTGTTCTTCGTTTCTTTCTATAAGACATTTCCTTTGTATCTCTTCATATAAGCCTTTTGAAAGGTTGAAAAGACATGTAAAGTGTTTCCTAATCATTGCTCTCACTGGATTTTTATGTAAAATACATCTCAAATGCAGATGGTTTCAAAGTCCTGACTCTATGGATGTGATATTATTTGTTCTGACTAAAAATAATATAATAAATATTATAGCACAATGTTGCACACAAAAACCATGATTCTCATCTCTCTCTAAGCAATTAAGATAGACCTGGGTGGATATGGGGAAGCAGGTATTACAGTGTCCTGTTAATACTTACAGGATTTTGTGAAATTAGTGAAAATCCTCTAAAGATCCTGAAAAACCAGTCATTTTGATGCACATTTTAAATACAGGTCTGAAATCCATAGCTGAATCAATTTATTTTCCAACATGGTTTATTTTCAAATATAAAGAAGAAAGAATTAAATACTGCCAACAATTAAGTCTAAATTTGGAAGCTATTAAAGAAATGAAACAAGTAAATAGAATTGGAAAAGCAAATTAATTATCTGAAAATAAGAAGAAATATATATATATTTAATGAAGTTGTTTTGCTTCAATCATATTTTCCTCTGAGTACAGTGCTTTTATGATTCATCCACATAATCTCATGTCTACCAGTTACTTTAGGTTCAGAGAAAGGGTAGCACCTTTTGCTATTTAAAGAAAATTGCATGAAATCTTTAGCCCCAGGTAACGAGATTAAAAAGAACTAACTTTACAGCAGTTAAAAAAGTAGTTTAGAGTTTTAAAATGTCATTTCTTTTAAGAATTTAAAAATTATACATTGGTAGCCTACTTTAATTTAACTTAATATAATAATCAGTTTGCAAGAGAACAATAATTCTAAAAAGAAAATTGATCTGAGGAAAAATATTAGAACAACAAGATCATTGGCAAAAATGCAACACCTCTTAGTACAATATTCTTAACTTAGGGATTTGATCAGAGAATAAGGAATTCATGTGGTAGAGACACATTACCACCTGCTGATGCAAAATGCATCATGTTTAATATTATAGGATAGGCTGGTGATATGAACACCAGTTCTTCCTCAAGTAAGCTACTTTATTCGGGAAACAATGCTTAAGAGATGTTAGAGAAACAGACAATTTCTCAATGTTGAGTATTCTTTTTGCATTCATTTATAAATTTTATATCTTTATGCTAAAGAAAATAGAGTAATATAGTATTATTATTCTAATACCTAATTAATTTTGGCTACTACTTTTCATAAAACTCAAAACTGCAGAGGATAACAAATAATGCATATAAGATCAGTTGAAAAAACGAGGTGAGCAACAATACACCCTCTATAAAGGTAAGGAAAATACACAGATCTTTACCTGAAAATATTTACATAAAATGATAATACTTTATATTGAGCCTTTCAGAAACCCAAATGGTTAAATGCACTTAATGTGAAATAAGGTGTTAAATCTGTAGTAATGACATGCAGGTATTGTAATAAGGAAATAGGTAAGTAGAAAGTTTAAAACCATTATAGAAGCTGCTAAAAGTAAAAGTCAAAAGTAAGCCTGTGATCTGACTGCCTGAGAGAAATATGGGCATCCACTTAAAAACTACATTCTATATATGTAGAAGGGTGATACAATAGTTTCTTATTGAAACTATTTTACATGATTCTCTTATATGATTCTTTTATGATTCATGATTCAAAAAACAACCTTGTATTTTACAATTTAGTGACTCCTTTAGTTAGAAAATATGTTGGCTGATATGATTCAAGTATGTCTTATGTTACTAGAACAGTTTCCCCAGGTATTATTATCTATGTACTGATTTTATGGGTCTCAATAGTAAGCTATTCTGATATTGGGAAGAAAGCTAATTATCAGATTCTCAATTCCATTTTTCAAGGGAGTCACATATATATGCCCACTTAAATAGCAATATTATCTCACCCATCTAAAGCAGTAAGACTAAAAATTAGGAAATAATTTTCATCATCTCTATTGAACAGAATAAAGGATTATGTTGGAGGCTGCCGGAAAGGTGAAAAGCTGAAATGGCCGATCGGGCTAGTTCTTAAATGGCCGACTGGCCTGTTCTTCCTTCTTCAAGGAAGTAGCTCACCCTGTTCCCGTGCCCGCGAAACCTTCCCGCCTTCCACACTTAGCCTGTGAAACCTTCCCGCCTTCCATACATAGTAAACCCTCCCCAGCAACCAACTGTGCCCAATCCTAGCCTGCCACGTACTTCCTCTCTTTTCTTGTCCTGCCTCCTACACCACCCCTTACCTAGATTATAAAAGGTTGTGCACGCCCTCAATAAAGGAGATCCTCCATTGCTGAACCAAGAGAAAACTTGCCTGCTGTCCTTATTTTCTCTCGCCACCCTCGGAGTGCCTCAGCGTGCTCCCCCAACCCCCGGAGTGCCTCAGCGTGCTCCCCCATCATCCTGCTCGTCACCCCACTCGCCCCACGAAAATGGGACAACAGGATTATGTGGTTTTTAATTCATCATATATAAGCTGATTCTTTGAGGGGAAATTTAAAAATATATAAATATTTGAGCCATAGGCATGTAATAGAGTTTCAGTAAGGTTGTACTGAAAATTACATCAGATGTCTCTGAAGAATGTCCAAGCATGTGTATAGAAATGATATTATTCTTTCCTCATTTCCTTTGCTCTCATCAATAGCTGGCTGCTGATTTTCAGATAATTATGAATTGCATGATGAAGAAAATGAGATGAAGTTGACAACAAAATATGGAAGATTCTGTAATGTGATGTGACTGCTGTCAGAAGCACAATTAGATGAAATTAAATATCCTTGCTACTACCAAAATGTGAAAAGTGTAGATACAAGGCAAAGATGAGCCTTCTGAAGTATCTGCTTTTGTATTTGAATACATTTCTCTAAAGATAAGCTACATTATGTTAACTGTGTGTCCCAAGCAAATATCATATTTATTGTAGCAAGAAGGATTCCCAATACTTTTTTTACAAGTGCTTTGATATGATAAATAACAATTAATACTTAAAAGAACCCCAAAAGATAGTAATTATTATATTGTCATTATTATTATTCCACAAAATAAGAAGCAGGGATAAAATTTGAAGTGACAGAAAGGTGATTTTATGTGGAATATCCAGGACCAGAACACAGATCTTCTGTAGCCCAGCTACTTCAGAGTTCCTTCCTGCTCAGTTGTGTATATAAATTAGAATAATTTATTTAGGAATGCTTAAAAATATTTGCATAAAGTAAATCATTTCAACATTCCTCTATAGTGTATGCCTTAACATAAATATAGAAGCCAATAATATAATACAGAGATTTAAAAGGAAATACTTTTAAGTATAAGTAGCAAATACTGTAGGTTAAAGTTTAAAGGGAAGAATATTTGAGACGAGATTGAGATTAAAAATAACTATCAAAAGAGTAAATATGTTAAAGCAAATGTTTAAGGAAGCCTTTGTGGAAAGAGAAGAAGGGGAGAAGATTATTCAAGTTTGGTAATGTAGCAATGATTTTTTAAGTTATTACCTTGAAGTATTTTAAGTATTATTCCTTAGAGATAATACTTTGGAAATTATCTCTATATAGCTAACTATTGTCTTCTTTATAACTCTAAAATATACATAGGTTTAATATTCAGAATTCTTAACTAGTTCAGTGAGTGCACATCCCTATCTGAATGAATTCTCACTTGTCCAGAACTTATTCCAATATTTGTCTCCTAAATATCTCTAATGATTAATTTAGCAAATAAAAGCATAATTTAGGACCCCCTACTGGGGAAGTCATAGGGACACACTCAGCAGCCATCTCCCAGCCCTTGCCTACTGTGATGATTTGAAGCTGGATGAACCCCAGAATATTATGTTCTTAAAATTGATCCATTCCTCTGGGTGTAGACTTACTGTGGGTAGGACTTTTTGATTAAGTTACTTCAGTAAGGCATGGCCCAGGGTGGGTCTTAATCTTCTTAGTGAGACAGAAAGAGAGAGAGAGAGAGAGAGAGAGAGAGAGAGAGAGAGAGAGAGAGAGAGAGAGAGAGAACAGAAGCTAAAAGCAACAAAACACTGAAGAGAAAGGAGAGACCAAAAGACACCACCCTGTGCCTTGCCATGTGACAGAGGAGTCCAGGATTGCTGGCAGCTGTTCTTTGAAGAGAAAGCTGGTCTAGGAGAAAGAAGAATGATGTCTTGATTTGGACATTCTCACAGCCTCAGGATTGTAAGCTTGTAAGCTATTAAGTCCCCATTGCAAAAGCCAGCCCATTCGTGGTATATTGCTCTCTGCAGCCTATCCAATGAAAACACTTACGCTTTGTACCTCATCTTCTATTGGGTGAAAATGTTTCAGTCTGTTTTTATTCCACAACCTGGCAGGATGTTAAGTCTAATGGAAATGTAAAGATCCAATCAGAACTTACCCTGAAAACTGGGAGCAAGCATTCCCATAAACTAATCAAAGCAGGAATTTTCAGTGCCAGGGCCTTCTCCCCAATAGGTGGTAGATAAATACCATGCTCAAACAGTGTAAATTAGTCTCTCTTCTCTGAGGTGATGTGTTGCATGCAGAGCTGCCATATACTGATCCTGCCGTGAGCAGCTTTAGCCACCCTGGGAGACAGGACATGATAGGATGTTTTTCTGCTTCTTTGGACGCTTCGTGCTGTGTAAGTTATAGATTCAATGCAATCCCTATCAAATTTCCAACAATCTTCTTTGCAGAAATGGAAAATTCAATCATCAAATTTATATGAAAGGTTTAGGGGCCCTGAATAGCCAAAGCCATCTTGAAAAAGAAGAATGAAGTTGGAAGACTCTCTTCCCAATTTAAAAAATATTAAAAAGCAACAGTAATGAAAAGAGCATGGTACTGACACAAAGACAGACATATACGCTAATGGAATCAAACTGAGAGCTCAGAAGTCAACCCTCATATTAATGGCCAAATGATTTTTGACCATGGGGCAAAGATCACTCAAGTGGGAAAGAACAGTCTTTTCAACAAATAGTGCTGGGGAAACTGGATCTCCAACTGCAAAAGAATAAAGGAGGACCCGTACTACACACCATATATAAAAATCAACTCAAAATGGATCAAAGACATAAAGATAAGAGACAAAACTTCAAACTCCCAGAAGAAAATATAGGGAAGCATCTTCAGGATCTTGTGGTAGGCAATGGTTTCTTAGATTTTACACTCAAAGCACAAGCAACAAAATAAAAAAATTAAATTAATAAAACTTCCTCAAAATTAAAAAACTTTTGTGCTTCAAAAGCCTTTTTCAAGAATATGAAAGGGCAGCCTATGCAATGGGAGAAAGTATTTGGAGCTGCATATCTGGCAAAGATTTAAGATCCAGAATATATAAAGAAATCCTTCAACTTAAAAACTAAAAGACAAACAACCCTATTAAGAAATGCACAAAAGACTTGAATAGACATCTCTCCAAAAAAGACATATAAATGACCAAAAACCACATGGAAAGATACTCAACATAATTAGCTATCAGGGAAATGTAAATCAAAACCACAACGAGATACCATTTCTTCTCCCACTAGAATAGCTACTATTAAACAAAACAGAAATTTATATGTGATGTAGAGAATGTGGAGAAACAGGAACTCTCATTAATTGCTGGTTGCAATGTAAAATGGTGTAGCCACTGTGGAAGACAGTTTGGCAATTCCTCAGAATTACCCTATGATATGCAATCTGACTTCAAAGTATAAAGCCAAAAGAATTGAAAGCAGGGACATGAACAGCTATTTGCACACCGATGTTCATAGTGGCATTATTCACAATTGACAAAAGATGAAAACAACTTGTGTCCATCAACCAATGAATCGATAAACAAAATATGGCATATATATACTATGGAATATTATTCAACCATAAAAAGGAATGAAGTTCTTATTCATGTCAGAACATGGATGAGTTTTGAAGACATCATGTTGTGTGAAATAAGCCAGAAATAAAAGGATAAATATTGCATGCTTTCACTGATATAAAATAATTAATATAATAAAGTCAGCATCTAGAATACAGGTTATCAGGGGATGGGTTGCATATAAGGAATAGGGATTTAAGGCATAAAACATATAGATTTCCTATTTGGAAAGATGGAAATGTTTTGGTAACAGATGGTGGTAATGGTAGCACAAATATCAATGCAATTAACAGCACTAAAATATATATTGGAATTATACTAAATATATATCTGGTTAAAAGGGGAAATTAGATTGTATATATGGCAATAGAATGCTTTTTCAAAATCAATGAAATTGCACTGTACAGTGAATGCTAAGTTAAACCATGGGCTATAATTAATAGTACAATTATAAAAATGTGTTTTCATCAATTGTGAAAAATGTTCCACATAAATACAAGGTGTTAGTAATAGGATGGAATATGGGAATCCTGTATTTTATCCATGGTTGTTCTATAAACCTACAACTTCTCTAATTAAAAATTACAAAGCTAATGGCAAGGTAGTTATAATTAATAGGATTTTCTTGACATATCTTCTTTAAGAAATGTTTTCAATAGAAACTACTAAATAAAAACCAAATGTTTAAAATTTTACATGTGATTTTAATATCATGATTTAAAGACAACTTTCAAAAGTTTATAAAATGATATAGTTAGTTAAAATGTTTAGATGGAATAGCTTCTGATACGAGTTGTTTGAGGATGTATAATAACACTGTTATTTGGAAATGTGAATAATGTGCAAACAGGCATCAAATGCCACCTCTACAATATTGTACAAAGCATACAGCCCAGGAAATGCCATGATCCAATACATATTGCAGAGAAGCCACCAAGAATCTTGATTCTTCACATAATGAAATTACAGGCTGCTGTTAAATACTGGCCCCTTCTCATTTCCCATTTAATCATGCTTGAGGAGCAGAATTTTAGTGACAGAGATATATTCCTTACATACAACTTAGATTTGAAACATCTATTCTACACATTAGACAATACTATAATTTCTTGATAAGAAGTTAAATTAATGCAAACCAAGTATGGCATAGAGAAGAACTGAAGCGCTGAAAGTCTATGAATAATGTTAATGTGATCGTTGGATATAGGGATGTAATATTTCTTTTAGTTGTCTTAAGAATTGTTAGCATATATTCTATGTGGAGGGGGATACAAAGAGCATGTTTAAACAGTTACTAATCAAAATATTAAGTATATATATTAAGTATATATAGGGCTACTAGAAGATCATTTTAATCATTCATGAAATGGAACAAGAAAGTCAGTTTGGCAGAGAATGACAAATCCTGGTCTACACTAAGTTTTTTTGGCATATTTGTCTTTTGGTTCTGAGAACTTTCTGAAACTTTTGTCATCTCCCTCCCTAGGGATTATTTCCAATATTATATCTCATTTACTCCTTTGTCAGAGCAATATAGTCATAGGAACAACAGTTAAACATGAATCTCAAATGTGAAAACAAAAACAAATTACATGCAATATATTAAAAGAGAAAAGAATGAATATCAGAGAAACTTCGTTCTAGCAAAGATAAAGTACAGGAGAAGGTTAAATACCATGCAAAAGATAAGCCAATAAATCATAGAAATAGAGGAGAGCATTGGGTTCAGTTATTCCAAAATTTCATTTTACAAATGATGAGAGTAAGGCTTAAGTGGTTTTTTTCTGAGCTATTCATGGAGCTAGTAGGTGGTAATTTAGGGACTCTAGTGCTAGGTTTTAATTTGAGTACATTTTTGTATCTCAGAGAGCAAGTAGGATAAAGTTGTTAGAAGAAGAAATGTGGTTGAAGCATAAAATATTATATTTTCCTGTGTACATTTTGTCATTTGGTTTATAATTTCTCATTTGGGGCACCTTGATGTAAGTATCTATCCTTGAAATTAGTGGATTTAGACAATGAAAATAAGTGAAAAATATTGAGACAAGATGGTTCTTTTTTCATTCTATTTGAGGATTCTATGACTCAAATATTATTTGAAGCACTTCATAACTAAAGCACATTTTTAAGAAAGAATATGAGATTCTCTGGATTCACTAGGTCCTAATTAGGCTAGACCAGTACATAAGAGAAAAAGACCCATTATTTCCAAATATGATAGTACCAGATAGTGTGGAAGGAAAAAAATCAACAAACCATGACATGTATATATTATATTTCTGTTATGAATTTCTGTATATTGTGAATTTCATGTCACAGTTGATGATAAGATCAATTTTGCATTTCAGAAAAACACTAATTGATTGAGAGAGGGCAATATTAAAGGCCAGGTTACTGGTCAATAGGCCTCTGTAATAACAAAGTCAAGATATCGGATGTATCTGAGCTAAGATGTTAAAAGTGGGGACAAGGGAAGCAGGATTAATATAGTAATAATGTAGAATTTAGTAATGATGTGGAAGTTGGATATATAGGACTAGTGCTCAGGAGAGAGGTGCAGGCTTGTGAGTGATATACATGAAGACAGTAGTACATGACAGTGGGTGAGATTTCCCAGAGGTTAAGCATGAAGACCAGACATTACTAGGAAAGAATAGGCAGTACCATAAGAGGAGAGAAAACAAAACAAAATGAAACAGAAAAACAAGAAACAAGATAGGGAGGAGAACCAATCTCAGAGAAGCCACCAGAGTAAAAGCTGTATGCATGGAGGCAACAGAGTCAACTGTATAAAGAGATCATGCATGCTGAATAGCTGGCAACTATTATAATTATTTATAATGCTCATTTGACATTAACTTGGTATTTGAGACCATTCAGGACTTGGATCCACATATTTCTATAATTTCATCTCTTGCTGCATTAGCCACAATCCTTTTCCCCAGCAAAATTAAATTACTTATATTCCCCTAAATACACTGTAAATTTCAATCTGCTTATCAATGATGACTTTTTCACATCAGTGTCATGAGAGCACTGTGGCTAGTATCAGTCTTTTATTAGAAGTACCACCATCTATTGCTGTCTTCTCTTTAGTGCCCTTAATTTTCATTTTTTTGCAAATTATCATGGTAACTAAATATTTATTAATACATAGGGAGGAGAAATTAAGGCACAGCTATTCTAAATGCCTCAGTTTCTCAGTTCATTAAATGGGAGTGAAACAAATTGCCATTAATTCTACTCTTTGGACTCTGTGACAATAACTCATGCATAAAAAATGGAAATTTCCCTGTACCTGAAAGAATTTAGATTTAATTTCATTGAAATGTTCTTATTCATAGGTGAAATGGAGTAAGGGGAATCCTAATGAAATTTCCAAAAGATATATAATATGGAGAGGAAATAATGAAAAATAGAAAGAGTGTCAACATCCTACATAATAGTAGAAGAATAATTTGTTAAAAAGGAAAATTAGCTCTTTAACTTACACTGGCCAAAGAAAGAAATCTTTGGGGAAATACGACAATATTGGTTCCTATGTAAATAAAGAAAAAAAATACTATATTTGATTTCATAGGTAATGAGAAATTGCTGTCATCTAAGTAAATGACTAGAAAAGTGAAGAGAAAATATTCTTAGCTTAGCCCATATCTTCAAGGGAGCTAGTAGTAGGACATGACATAAATTAATCAGGAGAGTTAAATAGGTTACTTAGGATCATGCATTTAATAAAACTATATTTGAAATGTCTGTTCTCTGCTTTTTGTTTTTTAGTTTCTAATTTTTATAATTTGTTATCAATTTTAAAACTGTTACAACTTTTTTTTTTTTATAAGCATGTCCAGATAACATTACATGATCTAGAAATGCCGGGTATTCTACATGGCATTTGTGATGGTTAGGCTAATGTGTCAACTCAGCCAGGTATTAGGTCCAGCAAGCACAGGGCTAATTGTAATACAAGAGCATTTATGGACTTAGATCACCAGTGAGTTTACTGCATGGATGGCTGATTACATCTGCATCAATCAGGGAAATTGGATCAAGAATGGATGACGCTTTTATCCAATCAGTTGACTGCCTTAAAAGGGGAAGTGATTTCAACATTCAGAGAGAATTTCCCAGCTTGTCTTTGGACAGCCAACTTCTCCCAGAAACTCATCTAGGACCCTTCACCGCCCTTTCATCGGAGCCCCTGGCTTGCAGCCTGCCTGTGGAACCTGGACTTGTGCATCCCCACAGTCGCATGAGAGACTCTTATAAAATCTTATATTATTGATAGATATCTCCTGTTGATTCTGTTTCCCGAGAGAACCCTGACTAATACAGCATCCATGCATTCTCCAATTTGTTACACACAATATCCATCACTACCTACTGCCTCCCTGATCCTGAATTATATGGTCAGTTGATATTTTTAATGCTGTTGCTTTTCTTATCATAGTGGATTAAGAAAAATGAAAATGTTGCACATCTCCATAAAAAGTGAGAAAATTAAATATAGACTGAGAAGACCATGTGTTTCAAGAAAATGCAAGAGAATACACACACACACACACACATACATACATATTTGGTTACAGCTTTTCTGACATATGATTCATAACCATGAAATTCACTGAATTAAATTAAATGGCTTTAGGTATATTCACAACATTGTGCAACCATCACCACAATCAATTTCCAAATATTTTCATTATTCCTTAAAAGACAGTCCACATACTTTAACACATTCCAATCTTCTTAACTTCCCCAACACTAGTAGGCACTAGTCTACTTTCAGTCTCTAATGATTTATCTTTTCTGGACAGAACACACAAATGGAGTAATATAATATGTATTCTTTTGTGACATATTATTTCACTTCACATGATGTTATTAAGGTTCACCCATGCTTTAGGATGTATCAGTACTTCAGTCCTTTGCATTTTCCTGATTACTAGTGATGTACATCTTTTCATGAGCTTATTGGACATTAGTATATCTTCTATAAAGAAAACACCTATTCAGATCTGTAGCAGTTTGGCAGCTTGATATAGTTATGAATTGCAAAAGTAGATATTGGATCATGCTCATAAACTGGTCTGTTCATCTGGGCATGATCAGGCTATGACTGGGGCTTTGATTGGGCCACATCAGTAAGGTGTTGAGCCCTGCCTCTTGGTAGGGGGTAATCAAAGATAAAAGACACGGCAATGGACTGAGTTGGAGTTTTTTGATTGG